>JAVQJD010105227.1:0-34715 GCA_036023655.1 Nannoperca australis
CCCCCCCCCCCCCCCCCCCCCCATCATTGAGTCAAATCAAATTAGAATAATCAGAGTGATGTGATTAATAGGAGTGCCATTGTGGGGTAATCATGCACAGCGATCATCACTGCGGTGGACTTCAAATTAGTGTGCCCTGCAGTGAGGCTTTGATCTGGCAAGCATCAAATAAAGCCGGGCGTCAGGTTGTCACTTACTTAAAGTATACCTTCCCCTTGTCATCTTTTCGCCACACACTAAAAATAGAGACGGAAGACTAAACGTGACAAAAGGCAGAGGTACGGTTGACAAATGATCATGACTGCTCTGTGTGGCACCTGCTACAGTGAGCCACTCAGGAAGGTCTACATTTCAATTTCTTAAGGTGGTTCCTAAGCACAGAGGTAAGAGAAAGAGACAACGCTACAGTGCTAGAAAGGAAGACATCAAAGTGACATTAGCCCTAGTGACTTTTTTTTTTTCATGTGTATGTCTGTCAAGCCCAGTTGTGGTTGAAACATTGCTGCAGAAAACACCAAGGAATTATTTATCCATGTCTCTTTCTTTGTAATTGTACTGACTTCAATACAAATATCTGAATGAGATATGGAATGTGTTTGTGCTACATTTTACTGCCTCGTCTTGGCCCTTGTTTGATTTTAGTTAGCAGTGCTTACAAATAGGAATGTGATAGATAGACGAGGATGGTCACATATATTGCTACTGCTATGGGACTACTGAAAATCAGACTTCAGATTTCAGACATAGGACAAAGAAATTTGACTTAGTAGCCAAAGAAAACCTCTCCTTGGTGTCAGAGAATAACATTGGAGACATAGAGGCAAAAAAAAAGAGACATTTAGGAGCTGCCATGGAACATGTAGTTGAGTTTGTGAAAGCTCAAGTGTCATGGAGATTGTGCTTGGTCTCTGAAACACAGAGCCTGCTTCTCCCCCCACTACAGGAATACTGACATTTTCATTAAAAGGTCACCAATCTTTTCATGTATTCACCTCAGCTTTTAATGTGAGTGGAAAGGTGAGCAAGAGAATGAAGAGAAGAGAAGTGAGTGAGAGGAAGAGAGAGAGAGAGAGAGACAGGATTTAGACATGTTCAGAGGTGAAGCGGGACTCAGAGAGATACAAGATCAAAAAGAGAAAAAGACCAAAGCGATCAGTTCTCAGACCAAGGTCAGAGCTATGAGGTACATATCCCCAGCTCTTATCTCATAAAGATACAGAGCTTTGAATGGTTACATAGAAAACGATATGTATAGTTGGCTGCCCTTATAGCATGCACGTGTCTCACACTATGTATTGTTTATAAGGTCTTGGTGTCCTTGCGAAATGTCAGTGTTCATGCTGTCCACATATCAGTGGAAGCAAAGCCCTGCATGTTTATTGTACATGTTAATTAAAGTGATTCTGACTCTGTGAGCAAGCCAATACTATTTTCCATATCAGTTTTGCTTACTTCAAGGTTGTTTATAATGCTCCTCATGAAAGGACAGACTCAAACAAACAATTTTAATGGTAAGCCAATGAACCATGAGACTGTGCATTTAAATCAGCATTTATATGTAAAATAATTCAGCATTAGTATGTGAGGATATCCATTACTGAGCTAATACTTTGAAATAAATGCCAAAATAAAAGAAGGCCTTTTAGTTCTCTAATTTACTATGTCGACCGCATGAAGTTAAAAGATGCCCCCATTTAGTTGTTTAAATGAGGATGTAGAATTTTTTCCTCTGAAAATGGATTAAAATAATTTGGCGAGAATAATCATTTAAATAGCAATAAGGACCCAGAGTGTATCTATTGAGCATAAAATAATTTCAAGTATAAATTAAATAGCTTATTACTGCCTTTCATTTCCTTGAGGGAATTGTCTGCACTCCTTTTTTCTCAGCTCCCTTGGTAGATGGGGTAATTTTCTTTGGAGGCTGGTGGAATAAGCGCCATGCAGCTGCATGTTCAGCAGGGAAAGTACATGAAAGTCTCCTGTTTTACACAGTGGATCTCATTCTCCATGCTGTCCATATTTCTGTCTGTCTATCTTGAGACTAAGTGCTAAAGCTCCTTAGTCTAACAGTGTTAGAAGAGTAAAAGAGACCTCGTAACTGCGGCTCAATGCGATTCTCAGGAATAAATCCAAGTCTAATCTTTTATGCCTTACCTGTCAGAAATCCTTCAGTCAGTGCGCCCCTGCATTCCTTTACACATTGTCAATATGTCAGAGAATTGCTGAGATAGGTTAATTTCAACACCTGTCAGCTGATATATACCCCAAAATGAAGTTGTGCAATAAACTGGCCTGGGAATGTTTCAGTGCTGGAATGCAGTGTTTAGTGACTGGAGGGAGTGAAGTAGGGGGTGGACAGGCCCTGGCTCTCGCTGTGTGACGTCAGTGTGGTGGCATGGCAGAAAGCTGAGGGCCCGTTTGGCCCTGACAGCTGCGTTTGCCCACAGTAATGCACCCTGCCGGCCGGGGCCAAGGCCTCTCTCCTGCTGTCAGCACACCGATCGGCTTTCATGGATCATCTCTTATCTGCCGAATCTGTCATTGCAGAGGAGGGCTCCTTTTGGGGGGCTTTAAACCGTGCTGCCATGGTTCACAGGCTCCAAGCCCCCCTTATGGATACTTTGCTGTCTTTTCCAATCCATGTCCTGCTCTCTTTCTTTCTTTATCACTCCATCTTGCTCTCAGATGCATTCCCTCTCTGTCATTCCATTTTTGTCTCTGCCCTGTTTGTTTTTGAGTGAGAGCTAACCTGAGAGGCAGGGTATAGGAGCTGGGGGAGGGTGGATGGTCACAGTGTTGCAGAGTAAGGGAGGGTTCTGGGAGGGAAGAGGCTTTTGTTTGTTTGGACAGATGCGCAGGCCCATCTCTGAACTTCTGTCAGTGATCAAAGGAGCCGATGATGTAGAACAGATTCATGGGCCATGTCTTATCAGCCCTTGCTCCGGCCCTCATCCATCATCCTGAGCCCTCGTCCGTCTCATTCCGATGACGGCACCCTAAACAAGGTGAATTAATCACTGCCGCTCCCGACTTTGGCCAGGTGGCCTCACACCCTCCAGATATCCATGCAGGCTCAGAGGGCTGAGGGAGTACCCAGCGTCGACTCCCAGCCCCCCAGGCCAGCTTTGCTCAGTGGGTCTGCTCCTTTTCCGCCACCAGCCTCTGGTGCTCTTTCAACAGGTCTGCAAAGCTCTTCCAGGAATTTAATTGGTTAAAGGGAGAAGGGCCCTTTGAGTCAAGTTTTCCAAGGCACATGTACAGTAGCCAAATGTACACGTGTATATATGTATGCATGCAGATATGTACACACACACACACACACACACACACACACACACACACACACACACACACACACACACAGGTATGTTCCTCAACTTGCATGTGTTATACGCTGTATGCACCTGGTGGCCTTTTGGTGTTGATATCTTTTGGTATATATATGTCCTCTTACTGCAGTTACCTTCGGTCACTGGCATCCCCCGTTATTGATTTCAAATAGAAAGTGAGTCATTGCGCTTGTAGAGAATGAAGGGGAAAACGGCTTAAGTGGTTCCTTTGTGTCAGCAGGTTAAGCGTGTTTCACACAGGCTTTTACGGCTAGAGATAGTGCCTTTGTGCCTGAAAAGACTCAACAAATGCCAAATGTGACACCAAAGGGTAATGGCTACACACGAAATGAGGTGTTTCTGAGGAAAGGCTTGTTTGTCATGCCAGGCTGTACTCTCCTTCAAAAGTTTCAGAGGTGAAAATAAGACTTTGTCACAGAGTTTCTAGGTTAAAATAAAATAATGTATTCCTTGTAGTAGTCAGTATCAGAATCACTTCAGTCACAAAGTGCATTGAATACACAGTGATTTGATTATAATATACTGACTGTACTGATGGTAATAAATTGAAGTATTGATGTGATATTATAGGGACACTACACTGTGCATATACCCTTAATTTAAAGACTAACCTACAATATAAGTAGTTACAGAAATTAATTATTATTATACAGGAAATAATATTGTATAAAAAAGAGACCTACAAGTACATGCATTTAGGAATGGTTGCTCTCTTTTTAGACACATGACCCTGCTGAAAATCATTTCATGTGTTCTTGGGAGGTTTGTTGTAATATAGGTTAGCAACAGTGACCTCAGTGAATTACCATTATATTGCTGTCCATGCTGGGCTCCAAGGGGTGGTTATAGCAGTCTGGGAATGAGGTCAGAAGGTCAAGTGCCAAAGCACAGTGTCATGGAATACAGAGTCAAATGATGGAGCATGTGTGCTTGAAGAGCCTAGCAGATGCAGGAAAAAAAACACACCCCAGACAGAGACACACACAAAGTCAAAGACATTTGTAAGGTGAAATCTTAAGCAAACAGATGTTGACAGGCAGACTACAAGTTCATCCCAAGGTGAGGAGACATAAACACTTGAGGAAGCCATCTTTCTGATGGCTGGACATAGAAGACATTCAGACAAGGCTGTGCGGTAATGAAACGGGAACACACACATTAAGCACCTATCAGCCAACTCAATATTTCTCTCATATTCTCCCATATATGTCAGTATTGCATAACCTTGCTGTCGTCCTTGGCCTCTGAACTGTTAATAAGCCTATTTGTTAAACTGACAGTGGCAGGCAGCATAAGCTTGGTCCCCCTATCCCTCAGAGTAGAAGTCAGTTATCCCCCCTCTCAGCTCATCTGGCAGAGGTGAGGGGATATCACTCTGAGTGCTGACAGCTCTACTTTAGCATATTCATGACGAGTAGAGTCTCATTTCACAGGTGTATTAAAATACCCCTAACCCCTTTCTCATAGGGAGCCTCGTCTCACACCGCAATGGCCAGACGCCATGCATGAAAATCGATGGGGAAAATATGTAGAAATATAAGCATGCATCAGAGGCCGGGTCAAGAACCTAATTTCACAGTGACACCGGGGGTAATTTGGCTGCAGAAATGTTTGTCAATTCGCCATTCATTTGAGCAGGCATGGCATTGTGAGGCCCCCAATGTGAGTGCAAGGTGGCCAACCTGAACGCCTGTATTTATGGTGCACTCTTGTGAATACATTACGCCTGTCACAATGAAATAAGTGACATACTTACATGCTGTGAGGAGTAAGTCCAAAGGGGTGAGCACTGGGCGAGGGAGAGATAAGAGGAGAGGTAATTAGCACATTCATCTTTTTTATGATATCATTTTTCAGACATATATGATCACAATGTAAATTAGAAATAAGGAGGGACCTGCAGAAAATGGAATTCATTTGGAGTGGGTCAATCGCCCTACAATAGCGGTGCTGGGAGGCCAGGTGTAATTTACGGTGGCGCTTGGCCCTCTCTCTCTCCTGCCATGCACCTGGCAGAGCCTGATACCCTGCTGCTCCCCACAGCTGCTGGGCCTCCTCTCCCACAGATAACACTCTCATCTCCAAATGAGATTCATTTACCGCACAGGAAAAGGAGGAAAGGAGAAGAAAGGAGAGAAGAAAGGAGACAAACCTGCTCTCCTTTTTGCACCATCTTTCTGTCTCCCTCTCTTGTGTTTCAAGACTAAGCACTTACTGTAATGACATTCTATGGATTATTGATTTTTGATTTGGTTTTTCTGCTCTGCAGATGCCCCCCGTTTTAGCAGAGCCATTACCTCCGTAACGATTAGAAACAAAAAGTTAATTATGTAATTATAAAGCCAATAACAGCCTGCACTGGTTTACCCTGCTTTAGTCGGTTTAAACATTATCTCTTGTGTGCACATCATAACAGGCGGAATGTGAGGAGAGGAGATTAACGCCTTGGAAAGCAGATGCGGAATTTAATTCTCCAGTCCATGGCTGCCTGGGAAACCATTAAGTAATCACAACATTCTCCCTCGATTAAATTCACGGCTGCCACTTTGCACACAAAGGGAAGGGGAAAGAAGAGGTGCATGCAAAGCTCTCCCATTTTTATTGACTGTAACGTCAGTCCCTGCCTGCAGGCACAGATGAATAAAACTGTTAAATAGGGTGCCTCAATCTGTCAGAAAATGAAAAGTTTGAGTGGGCAAAATAAAATCTAAGTAAAATAAAAGAAGGAGGGGGTATGTTGCGATGTGTTAGGCCCGATAAAGCTCACTCAGAGCGGGTGGAATAAATGGGGGAGCAAAAAGATGCACTTGATATTTCCCCATTATTTTCAGTCATTTTACTCTACCACAAATGATTTTTATCCCCAGCAGCTACAGATAAGGTTGACGGAGAGAGGAAGTGGCTGAATTGGACTTGGTTTAAATGGATTAAACACACATACAGAGGCACACCAACATGGGCCTACTTTCAGTGGGCACGCACACACACACACACACACACACACACACACATGTATGTATCGACAACCTAGAATGCATACAGTAAGTGTGACTAATTACTTAAGGATGGGTATGTGAGGAATTAATATGGCCTTGAAATGATATTTATTTAATGTTACGCAGTATAGCTGGTTAAAACAGCCCTAGAGGGATAGAGGTCAAAGGGGCGGTCTCCTTCTACATACGAGCACTTAAGGGCAGAGAGAGGGTCCTGCTCTGATTAATTGGGTAATTCATTAGTTTGGTTAAGTCGTTTAGTAAGATGGGTGAAATGAGGGCCTATAACCTGAGGGCTCTGCTGAGCACTAGCTACAGACGAGGAGGAATACTGTGGCTAATGCAAGATAACAACATCAAATGAACTGTGAACAAATACACATCTATAGAGCCATGAGCCAGATTGGCTGTGCTTCCAGGAAAATGAGCAACAAACAAAGGCAACGCATCTACACAAAATGCCCTTTGATATTATATGACTTTAAAAGTGTTGAAAATTACAGAGGAGCAATTTGTTATGGGGACGTGTTTCCAGAGCTCATATTGACAAGCAGTAATCCTACATGGAAGTTCAGTTATGTGTTATTGACTGTTCTGCTGAACGGGGAGGTTGTATGTTAAAGGGCAGTTCCTTATGCTGTATTTAGATAAGCTTTACTTCAAAGGGCCTGCTATCATCTATCATGCTCTTTAGGTTATCATGCTGTAAGGGGCTCTAGCTTTGGTCTAACAGTCTGATTGTTGAGCAGTGTAGATGTACATGTGTTGTGTGTAAATACGACCCTGTTTTTACATGGCTATATTTACACATGCTTCTTTGAAAGTACTTCCTTGAATGTTTGGAAACCCAACTCAGAAATCCGACACATATACTGGCTAATGCATGCTTGCGCACGCACATACACCTGCATATGCAAACGCCAGCACACACACTGAGTCACACGCCTAGCTCCTTTTCAGACCCATACAGGGCCCAGTGTGAGTGCCAGCCTGTTGCTTTACTCCCCTCCACTCCTGTCCATCAGTTTCTTCCCAGGGGCCCCCAGTCAAACCCTAGGGGCCTGTGGCCTGCACTTCCCCACTCCCTCTTCGCTCAGCACAAATGCCAGGATCAGGTTGGTGAAAGGCAGCAGTTTTTTGTGTACAGTGGACAGCTGGTACATTCCAGATAAGAGCTGAATTTAAAGTGAGTACAAAGGCAGCAAGCATGGGCTTCCTCTTTGTCTACCCTTGCCTATTGATGAGCTTCTCAATCAGGCCCAAATGGTTTGTTTCTACAAGCATCCGCACAATATCATAACAGCACTGGCAGAGAATAGCTGTGTCTGGTTCCTGTTTAGACCTGTTAAGCCTGTTCAAGGCTTTTCATGTTACACCAGACACTAAAAGGACTAAGTGGGATGATGGATTCAAATACAGAGGTTAAAATCCAAGTACATTTGTACAGACTCAGTCTTTGAGTGAACAGTTACTCCATGCACATTTTTGCAAAGAATAAAGCATTAGCTGAACACTCTTCTCCAGTAACACGTAAAATAAAAAGTCTTGTATTCATAATTCATAAATGAATAAATATGCCACCACAGTCTTCTGTTGGTAACATTTACACAAGGAGCAGTCAATATTCTGTTGTAAAAAAAAATCAGGGCATCAGGGCTGTTGTTCAGCTTTATAGAGCTATTTGATGACCATAGCAGACATTCTCTATCTTTCAGCAGCTCCTAAATTACTCCAGGACCCCTGGAGCTTGGTTCAAACACCCACCAACTGACCTACACCTCTACTGGGGACCCCTGAAACACTTGGTTCCATCTCTCCATGTCACAGGAATCTGTCCAGCCAAACCAACATGCCATACTAGTGTTACAAATAATAAGTTATGTGCATACCAAAATAAACATTTTTTTTGTAGTGTATATTTAACACAAAAACATGCACTTAAGAACATATTCAGTTTAGCTACATACACAAGCAAACACACTCACAATGCATAATGCACACACAACCGAGCAAGCAAGCAAGAATTCACTTTCTCTAAAAAGCCCAATTCCTCCCCGAGTCCCTTTTGAACCAGGTCAAAGCCCCCACCCACAAGCCCCAGCAGAAAGGATGGGAAAACTAATGACTACAATAGAGTGTTTGCATTTTTCTTGGGCCTGAAAAACACAAAGAACAAGGCCTGTGACAAGCTCCATTATTTGGTTGCTCTGCCAGTAAGGAGACAGCTCCTGCTGGAGAGATGAAAGTGGGGGGTGTGGGATAGGGAGGACAGGAGAATGGAGTGTGTGTGGGTGTGGGTGTGGGGTTATGTGTGTGGGGTGTCAAGAGGGCCACGGAGATGGCAGGTGATGAGGACGGTCCCGCCCTCGCTGCCATAACCCATGTCGCGTGGAGCTACGTGCCCATCAGCACAAAGACAAATTATCGCAGGGGGAATTTCACGGACAGGAAGAATCTGTCACCTAGTGGAACCCTCCCTCTTAGGGACTTCACACAGCCATTATGAGCTTCTTTAAGGAGGGAAAATTTACTGAGAGGCCGGCGTCCAACACCCCCAGAGCCAAGAGGGATGGGGAGGAGGAGGTGTGGGTCAGAAGTTAGAGGGGAGTTGTTTTGCTTTTGCTTTTTTATTGTGTCTGGGGCATACTCTTAAGACCTATTACTCTTCCTTGTTTTAGTAGTTGCTCTTATTTATTTCAGACTGTTGCTGAGCAGCCATAGACAAAATGTTAATAAAATGAATAAATAAATAAAAAGTCAATGCTATTTTAAAGTCAATTGATTTAACTATAATACATACATTTGTGTCTCTTTTTACATGTAGTGTCCTAACAAGGTGTAAGCAAGTATTTTAAATGTAAGATATGCATGAACAAGGTTTTTCAAATTTGGTGAAATTTCGTCCCTGTCCAACAGCGAGCATGAGGATGTCAGCCTTCCCACTGCTTCTGTCTGTGACAAACAGCCTCCCAGAACTTGGACTGTTCCCAGAAAGCGCATGAAGAATCCTGCAATAATAAATAATACCACTCAATTGGGTATTACGGGTACTTAGAGATTTAGATTTATAAATTAAGGCTTTGTGTTTAATTGGCAACTCCCTGTGAGAGTTAACAGTGTGTTGAATGTGCACTTCATGGATAAACTTAACATTAAGCCTCTAGATACACAGGCAACAGTTGTTGGGAAATGCAGGCAAACACATGATGTCAGGCATTGTAAAGAAAGGCTGTTCCAACAGGAGGGCTGCTAGTGGTGATAAATGTCTTATTTATTCAGCATATTAAAGTGCTTACTATGGGGCTTGTACTTTCACCCCAAATGGAAATGTGAGAACAAGAGGCCTTTTAACTCCAGCAAGAATTTCCACTCCTATATTCAACATATAAATCATCACTAATGTCAGGAACAAAGTCAGTCAAAGCTCCAAAGAAAACAAACATGAAAACCCAACATGTTCAAAGACATTTCACCTGAAAGAGTTTTTACAGAGGTCAAGAAGGGAAATTGTTTTAATTTTTATTTTTTTTGGGAATGTTTTTGTCATGAGAAAAGGAGAGCGCACTACTTATTCACCGACCTTGTATATACAACGATTATAGTCATTTCGTGGACCATCCAAAGAAAAGAAAAATAGCCCTTGTAAAACTTAATGAATTCATTACAGGTTGGCAAACATGTTTGTTGTATGGGGACAGAAATCAAGAGGTATCCCCCCCATTTTTTCCGCACCGTGTCTGTATCATTCATGAGACCACAACATGTGTAATCATGCTCAATATTTTATAACAGGTTGTATTACAACTTATTCTCATTCAGAGTGTATGCATGTATCCAAACATCTCACCCAATAATAGGAACAATGGGGCTTTAAGTTGTTCGTGGAAAGAAGCCACATCTATTGTGTTCAAAGATATCATTCCAATTGAACCATTATGACATCGCCTTTTAAATTTGTCTTGGCCAACACAAAAGACCAGTGGCCCTTTAACAAATGTGAAGGGGATTATTCTATTCCTTCAACTTCGAACCCCACAGCCTTTCTCCTCTCTTTCACACAGGGGCATGAACTTGGATGGGTCCTGCTTTCCCCCCTGCTGAACACCACATTTTAAACACACAGCCACAATTGGCTGGATTAACCCGCTCCCTGCCCCCTCTGCGAGGAGCAATCCTATGGACTCAACAACCCCTACCATGCTAGTAACCAGCAGAGGTGCATGCTAACTGGATCATAGTCTGTGAGAAGACAAAAAAAAAAAAGAAAGAAAGACAAGTGTCCCTAACTTTTCTCATGTCACTTTCTCTCACAGCCCCCAGGGTGGATGGGTACAGGCCTCACTTAAAATAAACTCCTTTGAACTGGATTCATGGGCCATTTGCATAAGCAGATTTGGGTGAGGAGAATGGAGGGGTATTGCGGCTGGTCATTAATATGCCAGCTAATTCAGCACATTGTAAGCCCATTGATGCTTCACTAAAGGGCAGTTATCCCATTGCCATTGTTTAGGTCTGAACCAGTCTCAGCAGTTGTTACAAATTACATACTTAATTGATTTAAAATCTGCCATAAACTGCACAATGAGGGGAGATATGCCAATGGTGGATGACAGAGCAATGCTGAGTGAGAGTTTTTTTTTTTAACACTAATTTTAATGTCTGTCTAATAAATGAATGGGCTTGCAAACAGCTGGCAAACGGTGTTTGTGAGATAAACATCATAAGCAGATACTTTGCCAGTCAACCCCGCTAATTTTACAGCGTCACTAACATAAGCACACATTTCAAACATATTTGCAGACTCATTTTCAACGCTTTTGTAAAATGATGCCCATCAATCCTGTCTTTGACTGCTGGACTGATTTTCGGCCAAGATACTTTCCAAAGATAACACGGTGCAAGTGATTACTGCGGGACTGTTTGTGCCGTCATGACTCAGCCATGGTAATGCGCACTCCACATTTTCACACTCAGCACCAATTAGTGGCTGCAACAAAGCCTGACCAAAAATAAACATTGCAGTATTGCATACTTATTACTACAATAAGACGTAATCCCTGGGATATGCTGAACAATATTAGCTTTTCAATTACTCCTCAGAGCCATTGAATGGCTGTCTATTGAAACATAGAGCAGCCCCCCCGACACACACACTCACACACACACACACACACAACCTGCCCTCCACAGGCTACTCCAGAATAGTACTTGAGATGTGAGAGCCTTAAACATAGCACCCCTCAGCATACACACCAGTGGCTCCTCACTCTTAGCCCTCTGTTTCTCTCCTCTTTGTTTATTCTGCTCTCCTCCTTTTCACGGCTACAGCTCTGCCTCCCTACTCTGAACAGCACTGATGCAAAGGGTACAGACAAGTGTGTCTGATACAGCGGGCTGGGTGGAGAGAGAAAAACATGATGCAATAATGTTTTGCAATAAGCAAAGCAAACAGTGAGGCAATTACGATCATGAGGATGGTGTTAATGGTGCAATGAATTAGAGAACTGGTGATGGTGGCAATAAAAGTGACAGCAATGATGATGAAAGTGGTGATGGTGGTGGAGGAAGAAGAGGAGGAGGAGGAGGAGGAAGTGGCGCTGCGTCTCTTCCTGAGATGCCCCACCTTTTGTGAGGCCCTGACCCTCTCTTCAGCAGTTGCCATTGTCAGCGAGTTCTTCGAGGGGTTTGAATGCTGCGGGGGCCTCTGTGTATTCTTCCCCCACTCTCTTCAATCTCCTGCCGCTGATAGTGCCACATCAAAGCTGGAGGAGCTGTGCTTTGTGGGGCCTTGGTCCCTTGACTCTCAACATGTGGTTTTGTGGCTCTGGACATCGGCACCTTTTAACCCATTCTGTCGAGATTAGGCATCGCCTTCAATTGGGCATTAGTGAAACTATAGTAACCAATAAGAAGCTTGTCGCTGAATGGAAACTATGTATCTTGTCACAGTGGAGCTGTCGGAACATCACGATCCCAGACAAGTTCCTCTGCAGGACTTTGGCTGCCTGGATGGGGGCCCCTTCTTTTCATGCTGACACCAAGTAAACTCCTTCCACACACACGCACAGACACACACACACACACACACGCACACGCACACATTTTTGCAACCCAGGCACTGTAATGGTAATTTATATTCAACACAAAGAGGGGGAAACATTGTTTTCCACAGGGCACAAGCATTTAATTATCTCAGTTTTTTTCATGTCTTGCCTACAACAGTGAGTGAGAAAATTGGACCAAAATGAATAACCAACAACAGTTTAAGGAAGGGGAGGGGGAGAATTGCTGCACAAAATGACTAAGGGTGTAGGGTTTGGAAGCCTGGGAAATAAACAGGAACTAATGGAGTGGGTCTCTGCAGCAGTCTTGGCTGGCACAGGGCTGGTCCTGGGGAGAGAGGAAGGGCAGGCGGAGGGCCAGGCAATGTCGTCGGCCCCCAGCTTCATTAAGAGGTGCAAACACAGCTCCACAGTACTCAGGCCTAGGGCTCCATCAGTCAGATCCTGGCCTTAGCCCGGGCTTAACATGAGCTAAAGACTCCAGACATCACACACTCATTAAAGCCAGGCTCCTGGAGCAACTGTCACTGGCTAGCTGCTCTCCGGCAACTGCTCTCTCCAGATTCCTGTTGAGGGGAATCTTCACACATCCCCAGGTCGGCTCTCTCTGCTACAGCACCAGTCAACAGCTTGGCTTAGTAAAGCTAGTATAGTCAAAACATTTATTCGCCAAACAAAGCCAGTCTGCCCTTTGCTGGCTTAACCCTACCTTTGCTATCAGATGGTCATTTATTTCAATAATAGTGATGAAAAGCAAGGAAAATTTTCAGATAGTTCAAACTCCCAACTGATGGCTCAATCTTTCAGTGTGTACATGATGTGAGGTGCAGTTGCATGCAAACTACACAGTGACTCTGCAAAGCCATGTTAATGCCATCAAATATACACATCATAGCGTTGACACTTGGCTGGTGCTTTTTGTCTGTCCGTTTTGTTATAAAGCCCCAGTTACAGTGTTCAATTGATGCTGCTCAATCGACACAAGTCTCACACTGGCTCAGGCAGAGCAGAGAGAATCAGCATGAGGGTGGATTGATTTTTGGCTGGGTGCGGACAGTGAGCGAGGGACAGTGGGCCTCCAGACAGAAGCTTGGCTGGACTCTGTGAAGACTGGAGCCTTCTGTGAGGTTGCCTGCCCCGCCACATGGAGTGCTCCAACAGTGACCCTGCGCAAACTGGCAACTGCCAACCGTCTGCTTCCGTCTGCTTGGCATATTTGGCCATTTAGTGGGCGCTTGTGAAGATCAAATGGGTTAAGATCACCCCTCTTAGTGAGCGGAGAAAAAAGAACATCAAAAAGGTGTAAATTTCACTTCCCCACTTTTGATTAAGTCAAGCATGAAAAGAAATGTAATACTCTCAAGTGGCAAGGGTTTACACTATTGATGCTGTTACTTCTGCTTCAGGAGGCCCAATCAGCCGACAGGGAGCTGAGTAAACTCGCCCTGAGTTTTAGGGGAGGCCAGATGGAGGGCTTTTGGTGTGCCTGAAAAGACAGCTTAAGAGCTCGCCTCCTCAATCCCACTCAATACTGACTGTGTGAAATCCTGGCCCTGGCTAACCCCCCAACCCACCCGCCTTCTCCAAAGCTGGTGGCTACCACCATATGGGCTTGTTTAAAAACTCCCACAGGCTGGTACAAAGCACAACAACACAGTTTTCATATCAAGTACTCTCTCAAAGAGGCCCCCCCTCCAACTCCTTCCCTTCCGATTCCAAAGGCTGTCACGGGTTCTGCTCTGATTAATAGTTGGTGTTGGCCGTCTGTTTTGGCAGATCATTTTGTGCGATGATTAATATGAATTTACCAGCTCAATCCAGATTTCATATGTTACAAAAGGAACTGCTGATTGACTGGGTGTTTGCCTTCTCACCTACAAAAAAAAAAACCACACTGCCAAATATTGGAGAGATATTAGTCTGGTGACCCTCCAGAGTAACATTGCACCTCCTTGCTATGCTTTGTTGCGACAGACTCACACAAAGCAAAAGTGAAGTAGAGCAGTGCCCCTGGTAGTATGTGGTGGACAGCAGAATGGAATGGCTTTTGTAAAGACTTAATAGAATCTTTAACCGTTCCAACAATCCACTCCCATGGAGTTGCATTAAGTAGATATTGTAAAGGGAAAATGACCTAAATAGCTCAACATCAACCTCATTAGGCATGCAGGCAGGGCCTGGGCCATTTCATGGTGGAAGCTATTGTCAAGTCTCACCCCAGGTAAGCATTAAATTGCAAATGATACCCTGAAAGGCAGAGAGGGAGAGAGAGTGACTATAGCAAACACAGAGAAAATGGTTCTCAGGACAACAGAGAATGAAAAGGCGGTTGGAGGAGCTGCTCTGACCGTAAAAAATCTAATACATCACAGCTTTTGGGGAGCAAATTCCACTCGTCTCCTAAGTGTCTTATTTGTAAGCAATGCTGAGCACAGGCCAGTGTAGAGCGACAGAGAAGAAATAGAGAGGGAGCAAGAGAGAGAACCTAATGACAGACTGATAGCAATTACTTGTGCCCGTCAACAGCTCCTCTCTCTTCCAGCATTCCAGGGGAAAATTAGACAAGTGGGAAAAATAAGGCAAAAGAAAAGGATAAAGGGGTTGAAAACAGTTTAGATTGGGTCTGAAGAAGTAGTCTCTGTAGTCTCTCTTTCCACTGTCACAAACTTTCCAGCGAAGTCTATCTCTCAGCAAATCAATAGCCGCATCCTCTGAGCCAAACAATCTTCACCTAATGACCCCTTGGATCAACATGTTAATAAAGCGGTCTCTGAAGAATAGTTTGCAACTGCAAAGTGCTCTTGTGAGTGACATTAAAAGATGCTCAGAAATGGGAGGTGTGCTCCCCGGCGGAACTGCTCTCTGTCACCCTTCCTGGTGAGAAATTGTACCTTTGCATATTCCTTGTCACCGGTGGCATAAGTGAAAGGACCCCCGAGGACAGTGTTAGTCACTCCTTGCCTTGTGGAGTGGAGTAAATTAAAGCAGGGATTAGGGCAGGCGAAATTGTGGATGACAAGCAAGGCGGTAGCAGCCACATCAAGTGCTCTTTAGGCCCATATGTCTTCATGAAACGCCGCAGTAGGGGCCACCAGTGAGTCCACTGCACAGCAGTTTAGTTTATTCAAGCTGAAATAGGCATACGCTCCTCCTCTGTCACTCCATCTATCTTTCCGTTCCTCCTCACATGTGTACCAACACACACACACTCCTGCAATGTAATGTAAATGCACACATGCAGTATGCTTATATGCCAGAGCAGAAAAATAACATGCATCTGTCCCTGAAGTTTCATCATCTAGGCAGATCTGTAGATCCTCCTGCCAACCAAAACAAAGAAAATACTAATATTATAGAGCAAATAAGGATGTCAGTTTCCACATTAGCTTAATACTAAACTATTTCTTCCTCAATAGCAACCAAGTGGCATATTTTCCTTCCTTCTTTATCTTTATTATCTACTCATTCTTATGCACCAGTAGTAGTAGTAGTAGCAGTAGTATCCTAAAACAAACAATAAACCAAAAGAAATTAAACATGAAGTTGTGAGGAAGCTATTTTGACACTAGTTAATCCTTATTCTCCATGGTCTATGGACCTTAATCTGCTTCCAGTAGCAGTGTGGAATATACTAACCTTTAGGGCTGAAAAAAAGTTATGTTTCTTGTGGGTGCCTTAGATGTAAAATTACCATACAAATACAATATAATGACAAACATAAATAATTTTAGTTTTCCAGCACAACTGCGGGACTGTGTTGGATGTATTAATTAGCAAACTCCTCATGTTGTGGCCCGGCAATTGTTAACATTTAAAAAAAGACTCTCCAGCCGCTACACTCCTGCAGATAAATGTCCTCTGGCTAGTAGCTGAAAATATCAAAAACAACTGTGACCGCGTATGAAAGAGAATGTGACGACACCAGCTGGGTGGGAGGCAATGGTGAGCATGCTGGGAAATCCAGAGGCATTCAAAATGTGTATGTGTGCATTCATCTTGTATCAAATGTGTGTTGTGTGTGCACACGTTCACTTAGCTGGAAAAACCTCAATGCCACATTTGCCCAGTGTGCCCTGTCAGGCATCCAGGCTACAAAGGTGATGCTTGCATTTTCCACACAATATCTAATGCAGTTTGTATTGTGTTATCTCCAAAACTCCTGATTTACCTGCTTTAATTTAAAATACTGGCAAATATAAGGCATAACAAGTATGGTAAAATATAAAACTTTAGTTACGTTTTATATCAAATTATTTTAATACTCCTAAATGTCCTTGTTTACATCTCCCCTTAATGGTTCTTATTGGATTATGTTAACCCTCCCTCTCATCTTGTATGCAGGCGTAGTGTTAAATCTATGAGAGCTCAGTGGGAAGCAGCCAGTGGGTGATCTAATGAAAGTCACTCTGCTGCCCTACAGAGAGGTCAAGCTTTTACACCTGGCCATAACCACATGGGGCCACACTGCATGCATGGCCTTGGAAATGACTGTCAGATAAGGAACTGCATAATTTAGATGCAGGGATCACACCAGCAGCAAAGCAAGAGGAAGGCGACAACAGAGAAAAGTCAGGTTATTGAAAGACATGCAGCTTTTTAAGCATTATTTCTCATAGAGTTATACTCTATTTTTAATAATTATTCAAGCACCTTTTGTCAAATCAGCATAAATAGAATGTTGAAAATATTTCTTAGTGTAAAATAACAGAACATTGGGGTAAGTTAACCAGGACAACTTGTTGCAATTCAGGTGTCAATCAAAACAAATTGCATAAAACTGAATTTTGTGATGCTTTTTTATTTTCTCTCCCATTTTCCTGTGATAACCCTACATATACAGTGTATCCCTCAAATTTTTAATGTTTGCAAGCATGAATCCACCCTACATCTTGTCATCCTATATCTTTCACCAACTCTGATCCATTTTTTTATTATTTTAAATGCAAGTTGCTGGTAATATGTATGTTTATGTGTGTATTGCCACTATCACACCAGAGGATGGCAGAGTGGTTGATGAGACTTGGCTTCATGAAGCTTGGCTCCTGACTGTGGCTGCTTTGGATGCTGGGGAGGGCTTAAACAGTGAGCTTTGGGCCCCATTAAGCACTACAAAGCCTGCTTATTTTCTCAATTCCACACCTCCCTTTAAATCATCCCGCATTCTATGAATTGAGAAAGAAAGAAAAGCAGAGGCAGATAAATCGAACTCCGAGTGGCATCTGGCATCACATTTCAAAGGTATGTCAAAACATACCCAGAGGATGTAAGTGACAGTTTTGACACTAATTCTGAGAATCAAATAAATAGGAGTGTATATATATATATATATAAGAAATATCCTTCCATTCCATTCAGATGATCATATTGGACAACCATGAAGGAGCAATGGACAGGTATAATGACAGGATATTTTTCTGCATAATCTATTGAAGTAACACTGCTAGGGATAAATGGGTCCTTTAAAATGTGTATCACACAAAGAAAAGTTCACTGGCTACATGGAACCTTCCAAAAGCACAGCGATCTATAGGCTGCTAACTCGTGTTTCCAGTAGCATGCATCCGTCCATCTGGCTGCCGTGTCCAGGTCTCTGGCCCCCACAAGCAGTCTGTGCAGCTAAACTCCACGCATGGTCTGATCCTCTTGGCAGCCAACGATGCAGCACGCTAATGAAGAGGTAATGAGCCAGCAGATCCCTGCGATCTGCAAGGGGGCCACAGTGCAAAAGTTTACGTTCCCAGGACATGGAGGGAGAGCATGCCGAACAAGCTGCAGGATGAAAGCTGGGCCTGAGTCGGCCGCATAGATCTACAGCCACAGAGGGGATTACAGACACCTACTTCCAGCTTAGGCTGGAGTTTTTGAAGTTTGGGCATAGGAGGGGAGGGATCCCTTTGGCAGAGTCCTGTTTGATTCTGGTGGGAGTCCGTCTCTAATCCCCCCTTCCCGTTCTCACCTTCTGCCTGATCCACTGCAGCCTCTCATCCCCGTGGTCCAGGATCATTATCCACCTTGGCCAAGGGGGCTCCCCCTCATTAATTTCCCTAAGCAGATTACAGAGTGTGCGTTTGTTGTTGTTGTTTGAGCCATCTGATTTGCCTAAGCCCTTTGTTTTTTCATCTGGTTTACACTTTAATGCCCCCCGAATGAGTTTCAATGACGGGGAGGGGATCAACCTGACCCACTGGCAATGCAGCAGAGAACTTAAGAGAAGCGAGGCTAGCCCGAGGGGTTGGAGGAAGAGAGGAGCATATATCACTCTCCTCTGCAGATTTAGATGTTCAGAAGGAGGAGACAAGCGTTGATTTAACCTCAACTCATCTCCTCAGACTGGAGCTAAGGACTAAATGGGAGACTGGATCACTAGCTGCATTCAGTAGACCATCAAGGACCACACGCCCACCGTTAATGTCTCTGAACTACAAATGACACAGCTGCTGGGCCAAACCGGACCTAGCTGTCTCCCCACAGCCAAATACCCCTCTGAAAAATGAACCCTCAGAGTGATGTGGTCAGTTGGCAGGCCATGTAAGCTCCTCTCTGAATTTGGGGCTGTTTGTACAATCCAAAGCTGGAGGGGAATTGGTTTGCAAGGACCGCTTGGTTGCTCTGGTTGCTCCATCTTCTCCGTGTGACATCTCATTAGTAAGATGAACGCAGCCTGACCTGGGTCCAACAGCACTTGGCAGTCCAGTACGCTCTGCCGTCTGACACACCTCTCACACATCATTATCAGCTATTAGCCACAGTGAGCTGAACATTATGTAATTAGTCCAGCTTTTCATAAGCAAAGAAGGTGGAGGGGCGTGTCCACTGGCATTGGACTGACTTCCTCACCCAGAAGTGACAATTCTGCATTCAAAGTGTTCCTTCTTTGATCTTTGGGGACACAAACCAGCAATCTTTGTCAAACTACTCTCAAATACATTATGAATCATGCTTTAAATCTACTTTAGAAACAGTTTTTTATGAAAACTTAACCATTCACAGGTATTTAATCACTGTGAGAGACAGAATTATTGATATATTTTCGTTTATGACAAAACAAATTGAGTTTTGTACGAAACCACAGTTTAAATCTACAGAGGCACAGCTACAAGCGAGCAAGGGTAAAAAAGGGCAGGGTAAACATACAATAACAATCCACCATCAAACACACAGGCCCTTCCCCCATCCAGAATCTAACTGGTTCCTATCTGCAGCAAACAATTCCATACAATTAATCTGACAAAGCCAAATGTAATTGATTGATAAGGGGCTGAAGGGTCGGCACTAACCTTTCTGGGTTGCATTTGTCTGGGAGCACAGACGGACAGTGCAGATGTCATCAGGCCCATCAACGGGCCAGACTTTATCAGGCCCTGGGATCGAAACATAGTCCTTTTGGAGTACGGCCAGCATCATCCAGAGAGGGAAAGCAGTGAAAAGGTGGAGCTAATGGGACACTCTTGTACACCTCATCTCCAGCTAGATCTAACAGGCCGCGCCCATGCGTTCTTTAAGGTCACAACTGACTCTACATTTGTCCTCTTTTCAAAAAGACTGTCCTTTAACACACAGGGTAGCCAGAATATTTGCTTGTTACATGGTGATTTTCTACTAATCTTTTCCTAACTCACATTTTTTCATTAACTCCAGCAGCGCACAGAGAACCAGACAATGGTTGTGACTAGAATTCCTGAGTGAGAATGATGAAAGATGTTGGTTAAATAAACACAGCCGTGTTTAACCTACAATGGTGTCCACAGCTCAGCACAGATCTGCACCTGTAAATGTTGTGGCCTGTTTTCTCCTGACCTGCAATCATAGAATGGCTGTCTGTGTATATCTTTTCATTGCAGGGTTAAAGTAGTGCGCTGAATCACACAGAAGCTGTCCTCTAAATGGCGACAGAACCCGGGTATTTGGTCTTGGTTTAGACTGCGACATAAAAGACACAAAAACATGGGAATAAACTGTTATTTATGCACGCACAAGCAAAGTATTTGTATATGGCTGCCACTTGCAGTAATTGACCGTCTGCAGCTGACTCTGCATTGACCACATCCTCACTTTATGCAGCCTTGTTTGCTGAACCCGGGCTGTCTGTTAAATGAGTAATATGCATTGTATGTTAATGTTTTGAAACTAGACAAAACATTTTTTTGCTTTTATATACCTAGGAGAGATTTGTTTTAGAATGGCCTTGCTTGCATTTGCTTTTCTATAAAATAACTTGAAATAAACTTGAAATCCTCACATGTACACACAATTATTCAAAACAAATAGACTTATTAAAATGCATTAATTAAAATGATGTAATATATTGACAGTGAATAAAAGCAATACATGTTATTGGATATATTATCCGTGTAAATGATTTAATAATTGTTGATTTGAAGGTGGCTGCATTGATTGTCGCACGTCCAAATGATAATTTCATAGGCAAGTAGCTATGTAAGTTTGCAAAAGAGGGTTAGGGTTAGGGTTGCCTGTACTGAACAACAGCTACAAACTCATATAATAAATAAAAAAACTTAATTCTTAATACATTTGGTTTCATATTCAACCCTGAATACTTTTCTATGGAGATGAACAAGGCACTGTGCCTTATGATTTGTGGTTGTGAAAAAGGAATAAGGTTGATCCACTATTGTCAATCATGAAGAAACTAAAGACTTTGAGTTGACACATGGGAAATGCAAGACAATTGTGCACATATGTGAGCTCTGTCTGAACTTTTACTGGAAACATTTCAATTTTTTTGGTCATATAAAGCATTTAAATATCAAGACAGTGTATTCAATTTAACTTATATTCTTGACAATTTTACAAGATGGCATCTCTGACCTTCAGGCCATAACTAACCAAACCTTATCCCGCTCACTTTACAGTCTTTCTCTGCTCCCTTACCTTGGCGATCTCCTTTTCCAGTAACTGGTTCCACATCTGGAACCTGGCCCCGATGAACACCCCACTGTGAGCGTTTAATTACTACCCATGTCAAGCAGGGAATTATCTACCTAAATGTCTGGGGTTGGCTATAACTTGCCTTGTATTTCTCACTACATCCTCTGAGCTATACTTTTTCGTTTCTTTTGAGATTTTGGGTTCTATATGGCAGCATCACCCTTTTGTCTGACTGGACTGTAACTCTGCACATTCCACTGCTGGAAAGATTGTATTTTCCTAAAACTGGACTGTCTGTGCAGTAGAAAGATCTATGAACATGTTTGAAATTGGTGTTAAATGACCACAAAAAGGGCTGTGGGATTCCCTTTTTGCTCGAAAGGTACAAAAACCTACAACAACCAGATTGCACTGGGCACGTGATACCACCACCAGGTAACACTCTAGGTCAGTGTATGTGCTAAGCTAGTCTTGAACGGGCCTCTGTTGAATTGCATATACTTCCCACATTGTAATAATACAAAGCTAGTTGAAAATCGGTAGTTTCCCTTTAAGTGAGTAAGACACAGGCGGAAGATGGAGCTAAGGAAGGAGGGTGAGGCCCACAACCACACTGGGATTCAGTGGCAGAGGGAAGCTGCAGGCGGTGGCATGGGCTCCCTAACGGCCTCACCCCACTGCTCCTGCAAATTCGGTAAACTTCATGGAAATTTAATAAGTGCCGCTGCTTTGTGTTCACCCGCAGAGCCCAGGCCCGGTGCTGGGAGGCACATGTGCGATGGTTTACCCACAGACACTCGCCGGCCTGATTCTGAGGCAGACACAGGAAAGTCCCTCTTAGGGCTGCGGCTCTCTGAGCCAGAGAAGGAGCTGTGACCCCAGGGGCCGTGCTGCTTCAGCCAATATAGACTCTGTACGTCCTGAGGGGGAATAATATGTGGGGCTGGCCTGGGCCTGTTTCATTTCCCCTCCTCTCTCTCTCTCTCTCTCTCTCTCTTTACCTCCCTTCAAAGACCCTGCTCAGCTGCTCCTGCCAGGCTACAGAGCTCTTTGAGTTAAAAGGACAGCAATTCTCATTTGAAATCGTTGCCTTTGCTCCCTCGTCTCTCCTTTTTCAGAGGCTGGCTTCTGCTGGCTGCACCACACTGAGCAGTGCTCTGCCATGACAACTAAATAGGCCCCCTAATACCACTTCATAAAGCCAAGGAGTATCCTCCAGGCAAGGAGCTGTAAATTAAAGACATAAATGTTGCCTTCATGGAAAGTGCAAAGAGTGAACCTTCCACTAAAATGACAGGAGTGGCTTAACAGTCCAGGCTAAATGATACCTTAACCAGGCATAATTTATAGGCACGTCCTATGGTGAGAAATAAATGGATCTCCTGGTTTTGAAGACTGTGAACAGAGAACATGTTGCTGTGTATGTGCTTTTGTGTGTGTGTGTGTGTGTGTGTGTGTGTGTGTATGTGCGTCACTGGAGGCTTATCAACAAGTGTTGCTAAGTAGGATGATATTAGCTATTGGGTGAGACTACAGATAAGAGATTAATTCTATTCTTTGGCGCTCAGCCTGAAACTGACAATACTAAGGATTCTGATACTAAAATAAAGATAAAAACCAAAGTGTGTAATCATAAATCCAGACAAAACTCTCACTTAACGTACTCATCAGGTAATATATAATCTAACTTGCATGCAGCTGGTACACATGAAGGATTTATTTCATTTCCAACTATCATCACTCAGCCCTGTCCATCACAGCCACATAAACAGTTTTTGTCAGTCTCATAAACAGTTCAGCTGCCCCCTTCCCCCTCCCCCGGCGGTTTACCTTGTCATTGTTCATTTTTCTAAGAGAGAGATCCCACAAGAATGACAGATGAGGAGGAGAAGAAAAAGACAACATGAAAAAGGATTTCTTCTGGCTTTCCCAAACACACAGAAAAAGGAAAAAAAAGATGTTATTCTGCTGTGTATTTAGTCTCACTCCCTTACCGGTCGACAGACAACAATGCACAAGGGCAGGCACCTGTTGCAAGGAGATGACAAGAGATGAAGATGAGTTAAGGAGTAGTCATAGAGAGATAAGAGCTTTCCCTCACTTTGTTTCTCTGTCCTTCTGTCTGTCTGTCTGCACCTCTCCCTCTCTCTGTCTTTCCTTTCTGCTTATGATGACGTGACAAGGCTGCTAAGCAGATATATGCACCCATCATTTACGCACCAGGCTGTCTGTAACAGAACAATTCCTCAATTCATTTTTCACATCATTGTTTCCCCCTTTTTAGCGTGTCATGGGGGTCTTGCGTTGAGAGTGTTGTGACGGCGGGGGTGAGATAGGAGGGCAGACAGGCGCAAAGTGGAAGGATGCTGGGCTTCTCCAAGGGGATGTTTGGCTTTGTAATTTCACCCTTGAAATTCGTGATTACAAACGGGACAACTTTTTTAATTTTCTCTTTTGTCTGGATTCAGCTGGCTGACAGTCTGCCCCAGCAGCCAGGCCTTTTAATCAATCACCTAGATAATCAAATGTCACTGGCTATCTGCTCCATGTAATTACTTTTGCAATTAAAAATCAATCTCCAGTCACCCCGTCTAATTAGAGGGATGGGCAGATCTTCATCTAGATTGATTTTATAATACATATTGACTTCAAATGCCATAACATTCCCATATCCCCTCATTTTCATGCTGTGAAGCATCAAAACAAAATGCCAAGGATTATGGGGAGGTGCAGCAAGGGGTTGTTCTGATTCTGCGTACCAGGAAAAGGTCCCCAGTCTAGGAAAGGTTCACCTTGCTTGCTTGTCTGTAATGACAACACTCATCCTCTCTGCTCCCATTGGAAGTGGGAGGAGGGACACGTCTACATCTAATAATCTACATGACAAGCTACAGCCATTAAAAGAACACTTTTCTGGAACATAAGCCTATACTGAGGGGGGGGGGGGCTTGTAAAAATAGACTCCTCTCCAAAATAGAAATCAAATCTATTGCCATTCTTATAATGATGTAGAGGGACATAAGAGAACACTGGCTTTTAATACAATATTGACATCTTAACACGTGTTATCTGAGGGATCTAATGTAGCTCCGGGGGTGTCTTCTCACACCATACATCATGACATCCCGGCAGCCTGCTACGGCAGATACAAACAAAATAAAACTCCACCAGAGACGGCTTGTTCATGACTCTCTCCATGCTTTTAGCAGATTTGTTCGCAGGGAAACAGACAAATGTGTCCATCTGGAAGACATCATAATGGCCTATATGCCCACCGTTGGGGACAGGCGTGTGACAGGCGTGTGTGCATGCTGCCCTACTGCATGTCTTTCTGTCTCTCATCTCCACCTCGTTGCCTTCGGGGAGACTTACAGAACTGACAGGTCCAATAATGAAGCTTTCCGATGTAGGCTCATTTAGGCACACACACACGCACACAGGCACGTGCACACACAGAAACACCTATGCAGAAAGATACACATAAACACATGCACATGCACACACACACACACACACACACACACACACACACACACACACACACACACACACACACGCAAACAGGCACAGCCTCGGGGAAAGTGCCACTCATACACACAAGCCAAACAGTGGAGCCTACAGGGAGACATGAAGCTCAAGGACCAGCTGTGTGCAGAACCTTGAGAACCATGGAATGCAAATAACAGTGGAAAAGGCTGCCATAGGCTTGTAATACAAATATGTACACAGCTAAGTGCTTAACTATATTGAGGTCTCTTTTGGTTAAACGAGGCTACTTCTCCTGTGTGATTATACTGGGTAATATAGATGGCTTCTCCTGTATGATGTACATAATTGATTAATTCTGTCCATCAGACATGTGATGAGGAGTGTCCTTCTTCCCCTTGGCTGATGATAATAGAGAGCTCTAGAGTCAGTAGTTCTTATCCAGTCTGGTGAAGTGATTAAAGGAGAGATCAAAACCCCTTCTAACCCTGGAGGGAGGGAGTGAAGGAGGGATGGATGGATGGAAAGAGAGATTGAAGAGCAGAAGAGGTTATTTAACCCAACATCGCGACCAGAGTTGGCAGCACTGTACCTTTCTATTACGCACTAAAGAGTAAACAAAGGGCATGTATTTTGCAGGCTTTCCTAGCCCCACGCGGCGATGGGGGAGTGATTGGCTTGCGTTGGCCCAGTGCTGCCTGGGCCTTTTCCCAGTGAGACCAGTAATAAGGGCAGCACTTATCATGTGTTGCCTCCAGCCACCACCAACACCACTACAGCAGCAGGCAGGGAAAGAGAGGGGAGAGAAGGGCCCACCACAGTCGAGAAGTAATTAATCACCATGGAGTGGGAGCTGTCAAATCCCCAGGTCTTTTGAACTGATAATGCTGCCCACCACAATTTAGCCTGATGGAGATGAGATTTTCTTTTCACCTCTGGCAAGAAAGAGCCAAATAAAGTGGAAAAAAAGGAAAGACAAAGGGGGATGGGGGGATGGGAAGCAGTAAATATATTTTTTGAACAACAGCAGCCAGTGGTGTACTTAATGATTGCCTTGCTCCTCTTAAACTTGACGTCCTTATCAAGTGTAAGTGTCCTGATCAATACGTTTCCTCTCCGGCATTCCTGATATAGCGCTCACATCAATCCTCTCCAGCAAACCCCCCCTTTTCTCTCTCTCTCTCTCTCTCTTACAGGACCATCTGTTATTAGAGCCTGATCACTGAGTGACTGTGCCAGTCAGACATATGAACAAGTCAATATTTGTTCTGATACAAAAGTTATGCTTATTGCTACGCACTTTTAACCCTAATGTTAGTGCGGCAGGGCTGATTTGTCGGTTTACTGCAGCATTTACCAGCTGGGGATGTCAAGAATAAATGTCACACTGCATTCTTTAACAAAGTCTATACAGAATCAAATTATGACTTATTTGTTTTGTGAGCATCAGTGTTGTGCAATAAGTAAATAAAATACACAAATAAATGTCTGAATTATTTTTGAGCAGGCTTTGCATCTAGACTCTACTTGCAGCTCATTATGGGCAATGTATCAATTTGGTATGGTTTCTGATGGAAAGAGAGCAAAACTTGAATAAAAGTGAGATTTTGATTGCAAAAAGGCCCAAACGTAGTATATATTTAGAAAATATAGAAAACTGTGGGGCCTATTTACAATAAAAAAAAACGTAGTGCTGTAATGACTGTCCAGCGTGAGATCATACACATGGTACTGGGTTGGACACTGACCTAGATGCATGACGCCAGTCATCTAAATATGGAATTTCACCAGCAGAATGTCTTGGTGTTTGATGTGCATCTCTTGTTTGTTTTGGCTTTAACACTGCTATTCCCATGGTCAAAGTGCTCGCTGAGTGCCAGAGTTCATGATCTCTGATGGTGTGTTTTTGGCTTTAGCAAAGGGCTGGACCTGCCTCATAGTCAGACTTTGGAATGTTTTCTTACACTCTTTTAAAAGCACATTTCCAAGCAGGTTTATTAGCAGATTGGGTGTCAGGAACAAATAAGCATGATGGCTCTCCAGAATCCACACTTGATAAGTGAAGTGAGGTGGCCACAAATAGAGGGGAAGGAGCTGCCATCCAGGGAAGGCAAAGATGAAAGAGAGACAGCTGCCCTGGACAGGTCTGGGTCCTTATCGGGCTGGCTGGGTCCTGTGTCAGACTAGGACTATTATAAGTGGGCCACGCTTTGCGGAAAGTTCAAAGTCCTTCCCTCTGTCTTTCCTCCTTCTCCTTTTTCCTTTATCCTCTCTCACCTATCCATCTGTAAGTGGAACCGGGGAATATGCAACAGCATGTGATGTATATGTAATGTAAGCACTGAGTAAACTCAACATGTTTTCTTCCTGGTAAAGTGAAAGAAGCATTCATAGCTTGACGTACAAATAAGTAAAAGAGAAAAACGCAGCAAGTTCTTCAGTCTATTTTTTTCCTATAAAAGGAGCAAATCAGAATTGCAGTTTTAAAAGACATTAATGTTCTTTTCTCCTCTGCAGCAAAATTAGCATGTCAACATGATGGTCTTATTGACATTGAAGGTATTTTTACCTTTTGTCCTGACTTCACACTCTTTGGAGGTAGAACATACACCAGTAGAGAACAGGTTTCCTTTTTATTGCTGTGACATATAGTCAATACTCAATATAGTTCTTGACACCCTGAGGCACAATAGCAGTCACTTGTGTATAAAGAGTGTCAGCGAGTTATTTTGACCCCCTACTGTAATCATGACCTTTCCAATAACACGACTCCCCCACAGAGTCTCATTCCCTAAAGGCTCTTCCAACTAAGGGCTAAACTGCATTACCCCCAGCCAACATTCACAGCTCAGCAGCTTCTAAACAAGCTACTGTTGACACACACTGAAGCACACATCCACACATGTATGGATGCGATGGGCAAGGACAATAAATGCCAATGAGCAGTGCGCACACAAACACACAAGCATGCATACACTCACACACAAACCAGAACTAGACATAGACACACATACACGTGTACAGGAACAAGGCTTGCATATTTAGCTCAAGGGAACATAACATGTAACCAGCGATATCATGCATAAATGAAAGGGAAAATGATATGGCATGCATTTCATTCTTTTGTAAGATTGCGTCCCCAGGTCATTGACTAAATAATTAGGCGATTGAAGTGACAGATTAAAGGCAGATTGGAAGTGACTGTGAAAGCAGGATAATGTTTCTCTAATCAGCTTGGTCGGAGAAATGCAGATTGTGAAATTTTCCAGCTACTTCCTTAGAAAAATGCATTTCACTTCTGATTAGGGATGATTAGTGTGTTGGCGGAGGAGGAGGGGGGTCAGGGCCTTATGCTCCTGGGTTCCTGAGGCCAGAGAGAGAGAGAAAGAGAGAAAGGCAGGGAGCAGGGGTGGGGGGCAGAGGTGGAGTGCCAGCATACATAAGCAGAAAGAAAAGCCTCAGAGAAAGACTGGAAATGATAAAGCTGGAAATAGTTAGAGAAAATACAAAAAACGCTGTCCTTCCAATTCAAAGAGGATGATTTAGGAGTAGATAAGCTTTTGAAAGAGGAGAAGATCACGTAAGAGGAAGCACAGGATCGCTCTGAGTACTGTCCCATAAGGCAGGAAATGGCAGGGGAGATCTGCTTATCACAACGTTTTAACTGGTGGATCATTTATTCACCAGGCCATGACAAATATGCCAGATTTACACGGGCTACAAAGTCACCAGGTAAACTCTTCCCCTGTTATGCCACGGTAATAGTTTCTATACAACAGCATTACAGAAGGTTAAATGTAGAACAGATGTTAAGTATAAAATAAAACATGATCAAAGCTAATGCACTCAAGACAGATACGCCAGCAAATGATGATGAATGACTCTCCGCAGAATTGTAAGCTGGACACAAATGTAGCGAATTGCAAAGGTGGTGGTGGTGGGGGGGACAGAAAGAGAGAGGAGAGCGGACACCAGGGAGCAAAAACAGTGTCCAAACTCATCGGGATGATCCTCTGCAGAAGGCCCCCAAGATTAAGTTCCTACAGCAGGAATCACAGTTCGAACAATGTGTAATTGATTTCCCCGAAGGCTCAGAGAGCACCCTTAGTGATCCCTGGGATACACTCGCCTGTGAAAGTTTACTTTTCTCCCAGGCTTGTGGCCACAACTGCATGACATCATCACCTAGCACACATTTTTACTTTTATCTCTGAAAGATATATTATCCGTATGTGCTGGGCTCTGCTAGTGGAGATCAAAGGCAGCACTCTGTTCAGGCACCATATTAAAGTGAAACATGATTTTGCTACAGAAAAATAATCTGTTTATTTCATGATAGATTCTGTTACATACCTGGCTTGCACAGGCATACACAATTCAACTTGACTCGGGTGCTTTTCACCCAAGAACTACTATTGTTATCTGTTCCAGGAGATGACATGAAGAAAGGAAGACAACATATGTTTGATATAATACATGTCGACTGTTGGTAACAATATATGCTTATTAACATTTACATTTATTAACATAATTTGCAAAGACACCAGTACAGATACTTTTTCTTCAACTACAATCATTGCACACAAAGTCTACAATATATGCATATGAGCTAGTTAACTGCCCGTATGCACATCAGAAGCACATGCACACACGTACACCTTTATCAACACACACACACACACACACACACACACACACACACATACACAATGCAGACATTCACATTCTTTTTAATCTCTTGATGCTCTGTCCAAGATGATCACTGGCTGGTGTGAAGCGTCACGCTCAGAGGGAAACCAGGCAGAGGGACACATGTTTGTGCACTCCTAAATGAAGTGTGACCACGCTGCACCTCTGAGGCAGGGGCTGGGATAGGGGCTATTATGGGGCCTGAAAGCAGGGGGGCGCTGTGATAATTTGATGTGAACTGGCTTGATAAATCACTGTGTTGTTACCTTGGCTTTAGTATCTGTTTATGTCTCTACAAATTGAAACCCCACTGGCACAGGGCTGAGGTAGAGCCACACTCTGGCCCCCGACGATTAGTTCAAGGTGGGGAGAGTTTAGATGGTTGGCCCCTATTGGCCATCTCCCTCTTGCTGTTTTGTCTCTCCCTGCTGAGGGAGAAAGCCATGGACATGTGTAAGCAATAAAGCCAAAGGTCTGCCTTCCACCACAGCCTGAGTGAAAGGAATGCAGAACCAAACTATAAAATAATAATGGGCACTGGGGCAGGGAAGAGCCAAGGGAGGGCAGAGGGCGGTGGAGAGGGGGGCATCTAAAACAGACAAATCTGCAAGGGAGGTTGTGGTGGTAGTTGTGGATTGGGAGGAGGAGCGGAAGGGTGTTAAGGTGGGGTGGGGTCCTGAAGCAGAGCCTCTGACCCCTGGACGTGCTGTTAAATGCAGAGCGTAGCAAGCAGCCCAGGCTGGCACCACATCAAAAGGCTGACAGATGAAGGGCAAAGGTCAGTTTGACCTGGGCGCTAAGCTGCTGCTAAGCCTCTTAAAGCCAGAGGAGAGGTGCAGTAACAGGGAGAGAGAGGGGGGAGACACTGAAAAGGAAGGAAGGGAGTAAGTGAGACTAAGAGCAAGGAATATCATTCACAACTCCCTCCTCCTTTATGATAATCAAAGGAATGATAAAAAAAAAAGCCAGTCATGTAGACAGTAAATACAGATGCACAGAAGTCAGGAGAGATAACATTAAGTACCTCGTGCAGAATCGTCGCACAAGGGGCATACTTCATCTAAAGCTAATAAACCAACATCCCCATAGCCTGTTTAAAGCAGGTTTTCATAATCACCCAAAATAAACTACAATCAGGACAATGAGACAGACAGATGGAGTCCTGAGGCATTTATCTGCTTTAAACATTTTCCCTTAGAAGCCACCAACTTATCATGAGCTTGTCAACACAGTGACACCATTCTTTCAAATAAAACGCTAATGTGCTGATCTGAGCACACAGCGCCAGTATCTGTTCATGCAATCTGAGGGCTGATCAAAAGGTTCAGTACATCCAGTTCAGTGTATACCTCGGCAAATAAGTGGAAATCATCACAAGTACTCAAATAACAAGGATACAAACACAGAGGAGCTGCTTCCAACCAGAGGAGGTATGACAAAGCAAAGCAAATAACACCATGAGGGGGGAAACGGCAGACAGGAATGAAGTGGAGATGAAAAAGAGGGAGAAAAAAAACAAGAGAAGTAAAACTTTGAAAAAGTCCAACTGATCTCCTTAAAGGAAGTGGACATATTCCACAATGCAACAGGACAGGAAACGCCTACTGTGAGGATAGGGCTCCCCTCTGGACCCCATTAAGGGAATGCATGAAATTAATAGTGACATCATGTTGCTTGGTCAACAAACGCAGGTTGATTGATGAAGACAAATGGTCAGGCTGATAGCCAGTTGTTGGCTTTCCCTGGGAGATGCCATTTTCGGCCAGCCTCTACTTCCAGCTTGTGAAAGGGATATGGGCTGTCTAGCCAGACCAGTTCCAATGCCACTCCTGTCACTCAAACTCACTGCTGGATTGTTTTCAACACTTGTGTAAGGTGGCTGAAAGGATTTCAACCAAAGGGTTGAAACAATAATATATTTCAGGTGTAATGTTAACATTCAGACATCTATCATTCTGACAGGGACAATTGGCTTTGTCTTGTTTGGTTTTTATTGCTTTCATAATTTTTGGTCATTCAATTTCTACAGTGTAAGAAGTATTTTTATTTTGGTAGTGGTAGCAGAGCATAATTAAAATAGCATAATGCACAGACTATCCCCTTGGTCATATCTTCCAGTTTTACCGGGGTGATCATTAGGGGGTCTTAACCCAGGTAGAATGTATAATACCTTCAGCATGTTCTGGGTCTGCTTTAGAGTCTCCTCCAGTTTTGCTTGGAATGCTTCTACAGGGAGACACATTCAGATGGCATCCTGTGAGTGGCTGACCCTTCCAATCCCTGTCACAAACTCTTTGAAACACTCCCATCTGGCAGGAGTCCATCAGGACCAAAACCTCATGCCATTAGAACAGTTTCTTCCTGTCTGCAACTGGCCTCATCAACAAGGCCCGGGACCCCCCTGTGACAAGGACTCAGTAGTGTTCAGCTCTTGTTTTTTATACTATTGTACAGTTTATTCAAATTTTATTTAACATTTCTTCATATTCTTGCTCATTTGTAGTTTTTTTTTTTTAACAGTACTTGCTTAAGTGGTTTGATTTAAATATCTGTATATATTTATACTTATCTTTGCACCTTAACACTAAAGCAAATTCCTTGTGTGTGAAAACCTACTCGGCAATAAATCAGATTCTGATTCAGAAGGCATCCTGACCAGAAGTCTGAACCACCTCAACTGACTACTTTTAATAGTGCTTTGGTTCTACTCCAAGCTCCTTGTAGATATCTGCACTCATCAGCTCGTCCATAAGGGTAAATCCAGATACCCAGCACAGGAATAATTTTTAAGTCAATACCCATGGCTTATGACCATAGATAAGAGTTGGAATATAGATTGACTCATAAATTAAACACCTGCAGTAATGTGGACACCGCACCACTCCGCCTGTTGATCTTCAGTCTTTCAAGCTTTTCAACTACCTCACTGACCTCTGCCAGAGAGCTGGGGAAGGCTTCCCCCTAATCTTCCAGCTCTACCTTTGCTTTGGTGGTTGGGTCTGTTGGATTCAGGAGGTCCTCAAAGAGCTCCTTCTACTGCCAGACTCTATAACCAGTTGAGTACAGCAGTTGAGTCAACAGCCTGGGTGAGGCAAAAAATCTTCTCAGTGAGTCATCTGATGGTTTCCCATTATCTCTTTGATCCGACAGTACTTCTTCGTGGCCTTCACAAACTGTCTGCTGAATTAGGAGTTTCTTGAGTTAGCCAAACCTGAAAGGTCTCCGTTTTCATCTAGACGGATTCCTCCAACAACAATGTCTGCCAGAAGGGTTGTCCATTGCTGCTGCATCAGGTTCTGACAACCTTGTGGCCACAGTTCTTGCCGATGGAGGGTGTAAACATGACCCCATTCCATATCCCCAACCTCCTGCATGATTCAGGAAAGGTTTTTGCGCAGTTGGGAGTCAAAGAGCTTATAGACAGAGGCCAGGATTTCCAGCTTTACCTTCACAATTTATTTGGGTTCATCGGGTCTTTCTGGTAGATCAACAATTCAGTTTAAGGCTCTACTTACAGCAGTCAATCTAACATTACAACTACAAAGTTAATCATTTATGTTTGGACTTCTAAGGTGTTGTAGTACTATGTTCACTCTTACATAACCTTGAAAACAAACCTAGCATTGATAATGCCATTGCATTTCAAACCCTTCAAGTCACTTTTAATGTATATAGTACAATCACTGTTGCATTATTAACACAACTTGCACAAGCTGTGTTAAAAGAAAATCTATTTTTCTCTTTTTCAGTTTTTCCCTCACACACACTAAATACAAGACATATTTTAGGTATTGCATTCCACCAGACATGGAAACATCACTTTTTCCTCAAGGTGCTGTTGTAACTGAGTTTCAGTGATATACAACTGTTTCCATTCATCTCAAATTCTATGCAGCTGTTGAAAGAACTTTACTTTGATTTAGTAAATATCTCTGCACATCTAGTGTTGTGAGCATCAAAGGTACGTGGGCAGATATCAAAGCATCCTCCTGGATCATCTATCATTGGCAGCTAGACTGTACTTTCCATCTCAAGTGTGAAGCAGAGTTACAATGTAGAAATGAGACAACAAATCTTTTACTAGGGCTACAACAACTTAAATGGCCATTCTGGGCATTTTGCACTCTAATTATTATGGCTTGCAGTAGACAATAGAAAAACTGCTTTACAAATGTATAAGGCAAAACGTACTTTTGATGTTTCTCTTTGATTTTGCAAAGCGGCAAGGATAAATAAAATCTTCTTTTACTATTAACTAAAGGTCAATGCAACCAACTTTCTTTTTCTCTTGTTATACGTTTTTTTAAAAATACCATATTTTATACGTACAGTAAAGACTATTCAAAGTCAGTAATGTGAAGCATATTTGAATCACAATTAAAAGACATTTAAAACCATAATAAATATTAAACCATAAATAAGAAAGTTGAGACAGAAGAATATATAGGGTGAAACCAAGTCAATTAGGTTGAGAGGAAACTGTCAAATGTGGAAGACAGTGAGTGTTAACTTACTAATTGTGGGAGATCAGAGGTGTCACAACATTGACCTAGTGGGGAACTAGGACTGAAGAGCCTGCACTTTACTAGATGCCCTATGATAGGGAAATTGGTGCCACTAGTGTGTTGCGCATGCTAAACTGTGCCACCATCTGCTTTGAGACCTGGGACCAGCCCAAACCACAGGACAGTGGCTGAAACACACAACTCAAGATGGCAGCCAGTCCGCAAACACAAGCCACAAAGCTACTCTGAGTCTCGAGGATGTAGGACTGAAATGTGGAACCACTTTAGGTGTGACATGGTGACACAAACATTTGAGCTTTTGGGATGATGCCAGTGAGCCTTGGCCAAGCAGGATATTGCCAGTATGGCCACCCTACTAAGACTTTGTGAGCAATTACATTTGATATTTCAAAGAAGTTGGCGGCAAGTTAATAACAATATAGGATGGCAAAGGAGCAAACTGCTCCATTTATGTTCATGTCCACATGCTGGTATGGAGGAGATCACTCAGCCAGTCCCACAGGTATAAGATGTTCTCAGTTGTAGTTTCATGGACAAATAACAAAGATCCAACATCAGATAAAGGCATTTGGCTCTTCGGAACAGAGTGGGAAGCCCAGTGCAGCACGAGAGGCTGTCCTTCACTAGCGGAACCATTCTCCACACTTGGCACTGACATAAAAGCAGCTTCGACTCCACTGAAGTACTCACACATACATAGACACAGAGACAGAC
>JAVQJD010105231.1:0-11715 GCA_036023655.1 Nannoperca australis
CACACACACACACACACACACACACACACACCCACACACACACACACACACACACACACACACACACACACACACACACATCTTTAACCTAGGAGTCCACTGTTGGTGTCCCATGTGAAACCAAGTCAGCGTTGACTTATTTGAACTTATGTCAGATCACAATGTTGTTACAAAAGTCAACTTACATTAGTAAGTCACGTGACATAGCTTAACTTAAGTGCATAACAACCAAGTCCTTTTGGTGCCCAAGCCTAAACAACCAAACTGTGACCATTTCACAACGTTAACCACGTGTTTATTATTGTTACCATGACAACATATGCCCGGTACGCCTGACGGGCGAAAAACAACCTATTCTGTCGAGTGTTGTTTATTTCCACTGTTCCAGCGCAGTGCTATTCCTTAAAAAACTAATCCTATTGTTGTTTTAGTTCATCATTTAAGATGCTGTGTCTCAGTATAAATAGAAATGTAAAACAACAAATTATGATTTTATGACAAATTGCATGCTGGAACTATTTCTTGACAAACTAAACCCATCCACCAAGCAGTGACGTGTCTCCGGCTATGGAGTTGGTTGCCAGATCGGTGAGCACAGGGTTTTGAATTGGTCTCTGAACATGCACAATAGCACCAGATGTGGCAACATCACTGTGATGATGAGACGGCTTTCATTCATTCACATCTTGTCTTTAACAAAAGCAAATAAGTGTATTTTCTATTACTTTTTATTTATCTTTATTATTAACTATTCCTTTTTTCACCGATACATTCATTTAAATAAAGTTTAAGTAAATACTTATAATGCTATTAGCTCTAATACTTAAACCTTTGGTTTGCTTGCTTAATTTCTGAATAAACAAAGGATTTACCATAAACAACTTGTGTAATAATTATCAATTCTGCATTGTTTGTGTTTCTGCATCAAACTGCATTGACTGGCACGTCACAGAATCAGCTTTGACTCAGTATATTAGTGAAAAGAAAGTTTACTGTCTGATTCATGATCTCAGAAATAACTGATTTTCTCCACAGAAACAGCATCACAGTCATTTTCTCCAGCAGCTCTCTGTGTGCTCGGACAACGCGGGGAACTAAAGGGCAACACCAAACTACAACCAAAGCAGACTCTTCAGTAAGGCAATACATATGAATAATGTTGTCAGGGGGATAATAATAATAATATGTACCGTAATTAATCCTCACACACAAAAACACCCACACACATTTAAATAGCCTTATTCATTCATGCACGTGACTGGAAAAATCTACAATCACATGACCTTAATAAATGAATGTAATCATTTCCTATATTGCCTTCACACACACACACACACACACACACCAAATGCTTTGAACACAGCTCTCCTTGCATTCTTTAATAATATAAGACAATAAATTAGTTCATCTGATGCAAGGATTTAATACTAGCCTTTTGTCGACTGATGACGAGAAAAATCCATTTCATAGCATTAGCTGTCCATGTTTTCCTGGATTGCTCCCACTCTGCACATGAAAGCTTGACCTTATTGATAAATCCTTCAGATCTCAGCAAACTTGATTTCTATTTTAAATTGTCTTATTAATTGGAATCTGTGCAGGGTAACACGTGAACATTAAAGAAAGAGCAATGGAAAGGAAAGAAAACCGATGCTCCACAGTCGAAAAAAAAACAAAAACAAAAGTACATTGTTGTGTTTACTCCAAATCAAATAACCCCTGTTTTGCACACAACTGCAAAGTACCTGAAGCAAATCAATAAGAAAGCTGAGAGATTTCATTAAGTGAAGAGCCCTTGTGGTGACTTTCTTGGAGCACTGCGCTGATCCAACAACCTGTCAGGGCCTTGTAGTCGATTACAGCGGGGATTTCAGAACATTATTATGGGTTCAGGGGTCAAATTGTACATTGCTGATCCCATCTTTTGGGACTTGCTTTAATCTGGAAGCAGTTTTGAGCTGATTGCATTCCCCCTCATTTATTTTGCACACCACACGAGACTCCGAAGAGCATGATCTATATAGAGTGCAGAGAAGTGTCTTAACACCCAGAGCTATTTATCAGATTGTTTTACACGACATAAATGACTATTCAGCATCACTCAATACATATTTTAAAAGACAAATTCAAGTCATTTAAGAGGGCAGTTTATGAAGGTTAGTCTTTCCATTAAATACAAGAATATTATAACAGCAATAAAAATGTATGCATCACTACATATGCTTGTGACTCATTTTAAAAGTATGCCCACATAGATAAGTCACATAAAATGGAAGTAAGATCAAAAATGAATTTGAAGGGAAACTATTTTTACTAATCTTGGGGTCTAAATGACTAATACTTACCAAAAGTTTGGGAATTGGTCCAGTAGATCACCTTCACCGGGGTCGGTGAATGGGCTGCAACATAATCCTTGCTCCAATAACAAATCTGCCCACTAAAAGTGCTTGTTTTTGCCACTAACAGTTATTTGATGTACTTGACAACTTTATGGAAAGGCTCCCTACAGACAAAGACCGTTTTGTTAAAGAGTTTTTGTTTAACCAGACACAAGGTCTTGCTCAAGGAAAAGTCTCACTGTGAAAGTTAGAGTTGTTTAGAGTTAGAGAAAGGTAGAGTGGTTGCAGGAAGTCTGAAAAATAAAAAATAGGGCCAGGTTTAAAAATACTGGAGTATCCTTTTAAGAGCCACACTTAAAAACTCTCCAACTTTGTGTAACTTGTCTAGCTCATTTGCAGAAAATCATGTGTAATTTACATGATTTGGAATCATTTTCCAGAGCACACTGATTAATCTGCTCTTACAGCTGCTTTGAAAACAGCAGAAGTGGACAAACTGCTCCATGATGAATTGAAGTTTAAAGTCTCAGCATGATTTTTTTATGCCGTGGCAAAACGCGCTCGCAGTAATCCAACATGTTGTATATTTGATTTGTAGGAAATTGGCTGAAACATGCAGAGGTCCTGTTAAGGCTAACAGTAATTTTGTAATGGCAGAAATCCCAGTTTGGCATCAACATTAGAATGAAATCACCCGCCTATCAAATCTAATGGACATCTATTCATGTTGCGCTGATTGCTAGGCAACCCTTATCCCAACTCTCAGACAAAATGGATAAGAACAGATCTTACTTGGTCGAGACAGATAACAGTTCAATTAGCATGCAGACCTGGTTGGTTTGACCTTTAAATGGTGTAAAAAGGGGGTGTGATATGAAGGATGTCTAAAGGATTATAACTTAATGTGTTAATTCTGAATAGAATCCGTTTTGTTGGATTTGGCGTCAACCATGGTGACTGCTACTAACACAGAGAAGCCAAAGTGGTAGTTTGTGTTTCTCACTACAACACTACTAGTGTGACTCCATTATCTGTTAGTGTGTAAAAAAGCCAAACACAGATGATGTGACACTGCATCAAGATATTTCCAGTGCAGCTACAGGTTGACTGTGGCAAACATCAAACGCAGAGGTCATGCCCAAGTGTCAGGCCCTCAGGATCAAAGAGTTATGACTTCGTTTTGGATTTAAAATTTCGCACTAACATTATCTGAGGCTGGATTTCCCTTTCAAGTCCTTCAGTTCAGTTGGCAGCGGGTCTGTCATCTCCGGTTACAGAGTTCGGAGGGAAGCTGCACACCGCCAAACATCAAAAAGACAAAAAGAGGCAGAAAATGATTTCATGGCACTTATTCATCAATACTTTGCTCTTCATGAGGTCTGAGATATAAAAACCTGACAAATGATTCAATTGTACATATTGAGCAGTGCCATTTGTTATTCAAATGAAAAGCAAAGAAACGTGCATTAAATGGTTCAACACAGTGATTATTTTACATGTTAATTGGGAGCTATTGACAGGTACTGAGGCCCCCTCCACCAAGCAGTCAAATAAGAAACAGTGCACAGATTATTCAGTTTAAACCTTATCTTATCAGTATCCCTCCGTCTTGTGGCTTCACTGTCGTACACACACTGTCGTCTTTAAGTCTTTGTTGTTTGAGAAAATACAAAAAATCTAAAAAGTACAAATATTGATCAGCAAAGTTCTTCTGTTGTCGACTTCATCAAAAAAGTACATTATTGTGTGTCACCATGTATAGCACAACTGTACTCTCAGGGACCTTTTATGAAGTTCTGATAGAAATAGTTGAAGGCTATTGATTCAGTTCATGCTGTCTTTAGGGAGAGTGAACAAGGAAAGAAGCCTAGAACAGGAAAATGGCTACCTGTAACGATGCACATACAAGACGAGACCCAAGAGCAGGAAGCACACCGGAGATCAGCATATAGTTCAAACACAATCCTTTACTTTCTAATGCGAGGTCATACACAGGCAAGACGGTCAGCAGGGCAACTGTACAGACGGGTAGCAGGCAAGAGCGAAAGCCAAAGGCAGACAAAGGAACACTGCAGGGCTTGACACAACAATACAATCTGGCAACTGAAGATGGGAAAGGCGGGGCTATAAATACCAACAGGTAAGGAAAACCAGGCAGGTGGTTGGTGAACAAGATACAAACAGAAAAAATTGGCGGGAAAAGAAACAAAGACCGGAAGTAAACTTGGCAAAAGAAAACACAAACAGGGCTTGTCACAATAAAACAGGAAATGCTAAAGAGTCTGAATGGTTCATGACGCCACCCTTACTCCATCTGGCATTCAGCAGCTTCCAAATAACGTTAAGCAGCTTATGACATCTGTTGTCTGCGGAGTCCAAGGACAACTGTTCTTAGTCTTATTTTAATGCCAGAATAATGATAATGATTATTGGTTAATTTATCTCGTATTCTCCGCCTTAAATGCACTGATCTGAATTTTATCAATAACAGAAAGACACAATGCCATTTCTGCCTGTGTTAGATCTTGACTGAAGTACAGTCTGATGCCACGATCAATAAAAGGTAGGCTAGTCCTTGATCTGACATTTTCAGCTGAAATCAGTGTCTACAGTGATCTGTAATAAACATTATAAGTAGGTTAATAAGAGGAAACAACCTTTTGTTTTCTCGTGATAACGCTTTGATTATCTCGTTAAAGCCGTCCTCGGCTTCCGTAGTTGTCCACTGCTGTTTGAGCTAGTTATGTTTTACCAAGAAGCTACACAGTCAACTAAACCAGTGCACTTTTACATACGTATAGTATCTATGAATGTCCTTGGGAGGGTCTGGCTTTTTTCTGAAACCCACTCACATAGACCAGTATCTCAATATGAACTCTAACCACCAATTATTAGAATAATAAGATCAGTGGCGAGGCCCCTCCTACATCTAGACAGGGGGGGGGGGGGGGGGACACAATGCACTTTCTGTCCATGTTAGACACTGACTGAAGTACAGTCTGAGCTGATATGGTCTTGATTTAACTTTAGCAGCTCAAATCAGCTAAACAAAACGTTGTGCTACTGTGGTAATGTATCCTCAAGTTAACCCATTTGTGATGTGTCATAATGAGTTATAGGCTAATTACCTCGTTGCTGAGACAACCATCTTTTATTCTGGACATAGCAGGTTGTTATCCTCATAAAACAAGTGCAAGAACGATGAAACAAAAACACTCTTGAGATAGTTTTTTATTCCTACCTGCAAGGCTGTTGCTCGCTGTGTGTTCAGGCAGCAGAAGGGCTAATGAGCTAAAGCTAAACGATTCTCCCTAAAAGTTACTGACCCAGGTTTTAATTAGGGGTGCAGCATGAAACATCATAGCACAATTTCTCATGTTACAATAACACAATGAGCTACTGGATTGCAATAATTAGTAAATATTATCAACTGGCCACCACACAGGTTGTGATCAGCATGGCAAGTTCCAAAATGACAATACAGACTTGTGCTGTCATAAAAAGGCACCAAAGTGTGCCTACGACAGCACTGACGGATTCATTTCTAAACTTACCGGGCACTCCTGCTTTGTTTATTTACCATTTCTGTATTTCTCACTGAAGGTGTGTACAAAAATGCTCTTTTATAATACCAACCATCAATTGTTTCCGCCGACAGGCAATGTTGAAGTCAAATATGTTTTATTCCTTAACTGTTAAAAAACACGTTCTATTTTTATTTACACATTTGAATTCAAACTTTCCCTCACCCCCCAAATTCTACATAATAAAATCTTCTTAAATTTCTCACCATGTCCCATGTCAGTTCTTGTGTCAACAGCTGTGATTTAAGCCAACCTGTAGTGGTTTGAAAACAGAATCCTTCTTTCAAAAAGTAGACAAATTATTATTTTTAAAGCACTTTTTCAAAGGGGGTGTACTGCTAAACCTCTTTGGCAATTTTGGGGAAATAGTGCCCTTTTAACCCTATTCCCAAGAGTACAGACATGCAATTACTTGAAATACTGCGAAATCTCAATGAAAAACACACACACACACACACACACTAACACACACATCGCAGTGGATGAAACAAAAGGAAAGGATAAAATTGTACAAAATAAATCTCACTGAGCCTGAGGGATTCAGCTCACATTTGGTTGACTAGCATGAATATTTATCATGTGGAGAATACGGGACTTGTGTTTATTTGCTTTTTAATAACATCATAAAAAATATGAGCTCAACCTAATTTCATTTAACCTTAACACCAGGAAATTGATATATCTCAAAAAACACATGTGGCATACTGTGTAGACACATGAGCTAAACCCCCGAAATCGCTTTAATCATGTGGTATAAACATGCTTCAAGTAATATGTGCTTTGTATTTAAATCCTTCATTACTACTAAAGATATGATTTCATTCATATCAGTAGTTACACTTGCATCATCCCACATAAGGATGAAGGAGGAGAGTGGTGCTTTGAAGACCGTGAACCTCACCCTACCCCTGGCTCGTTTCAGGGGGAGGTGACTATTGCTTGGCTTGTCAGCCTCCAACCCTGCCAAGCTTTCGACAGACCAAAGGTATGGACGGTTCACAAACAGAATGTTTAAATCTGGCCTGCATCAAAGGCCTGAATAGGAAATCACAATCAACTGGAGAGAATGTCAATGAACTACATAATCCGCAGCTGTGGAAGAAGACAACATTAAAAGGTTCAGGAAAAGCAGTTTATTTTTACTTTGTCGCTCTCAAAAACAATTTTTTGCTCCTAAATTAAATTCATGAATTGTTTTCATTCTTTTTAACATGCTTTGGCCTTGTTATACTGTCTGGTTTTGTTAGTACCCTTTTTTCCCAAAGATTGATTCAGAAAAACTCACGTATCAGCCCGAGGTTTCAGAACGTCACATGACTTCTCTGGACTGTTTCCTATCTGGATAACAACGTACTAGAGCTGACTCAATAGGATGTTTCTTTACCAGGGATCTGGAGATCAAAAAGACGGCTGTTATACCAGCTGATCAAGCCACCACCTTGCAGCTCTTCACATGTCCTCTGTGAACAGCAGGACCTCATCTCTAAGCCAATGTGTAAAGTGCCATCTCGCTTCAACAGCAACCCTCTTCGACGTCGGAAAGAGTTGCAGGTAATAATGCAGCACTCAAACAAGTAACAAGCCATTAAAGGGGTTGGATTTATGTATTCAGTGGTGTGATGACGTGTTACAAACAACAGTAACTGCTCTCAGATAACTGTGGCTGTTACTTTTTGTACTGTTCCTCCCTGCAATCTTTAAAACGGATCTGCTTACCAAATAGCCCACATACATGTCCATGTGTGGTTGATTGAACCTGTTTTTATTGAAGAATAGCACGGCATCATTGAAAAAACTTACAGGAGGCAGGAGCCATGGCAGGTTAGGTTCAAGGTTGAGTTCGGCACCAGTGTAGGAGTCCCTCCAGAACCACAAACTGCTCAGTCCATGGAGATGAAACATGTTGAGTGATTACCAGCTTGTCAAGGATAGAGAGACATTTTAACAAGAGCAAATAAATGGGCAAATTGGGCCATAGGGTTCCCAGGCTGAGCATCATCATCATGATGTCTGGAGAACGTTACACTCAAACCACTGGACCGAAGATTAGCATGAAGATGTTTGAATGTTTATCCAAAAGGCTTCTTCCGTTCAAGCTGCCGTGGGGAGTAACGCCAGTATTTATTCCTACAAGGTGACCATGTTCCCAGTAGATTGGTTCCCCCCCTGTTAAATGAGAACATAACTGAAGACAACGGATCCCATGTTCTCAATTGCAGTCTCACTCAAACAATTGTAAAACAGCAAGTGTTTGAAACACAAGATCCTCCTAAATAATAAAATACGTCTGGCCAGTTCAAATCCTATTAAATCACCAGTATAAAACATTCTGTTATTTCTTCAGAGCATCTTTAATTGTAGGCTGTAACTGTTAAAATGAACAAAGCTCTGTGTTTCCTTCTGCAAAGCATATTTTCTTGAGAACTGAGCTCTAATGAGAACATAAATCAGTTTCAACAAATGAGAAAAAGCCCCAGTTTTATAGGGTTATAAATGTATACTGGGGCTTTGACACAACCTTACTAGAAAGCCAATTTCCTCTTCTCTCTATACTTCTCTCCTTCAGATAGATCGATTACATTCTTCTTCAAAATGCAAATGTGTAGTTGTCATCAGTAAAACTGTAAAGTTTGGTTTATATTTCTGAGCATCAACTCTTCTTCTTGTGCTTCTCTTCACTGTATCTCTCACGCCTCTCTTCCTGTCTGTCAGCCAATATCACAATTTGTTGTATGTCATTCACATAAATGCACAGAATTACCTGCTTCCTGTCAGATTAAACACAGACTGTGTGAACTTCTTTGTCTCAGCCTGCATCAACAAACAACTGCTGAAACACCAGCCTCTCGAAAATAAATGTGGCATGAGGGCGTGTGATGAAAGCCTGCCACGCAGGTTTCCTCAAAAGCCACACCCGGCAATCTTATCAGAAAAGCACACATATGTCATTTTGCTGCAAATTAAAAAAAGAATGTGTATAAGATAATACAGTTGTCTGTGAAAATACACCGGTAGAAATATGGAGCCAGATCAGTGACAGTTACATTTGGCATCAAAAAGAAGATTTGGCTTTGAAAACAAAACCTGAACTTGATATTTTTTACATTCTGATGTTTTTCAATGTTCAGGTTTTTTCTTCATGTCACTCCTTTTTTTGTGAGTTTTCTTTTAAACAGTTTTTCAGTTTTGGCCCTGTTTTGGCGTGGAGAAGAGGGGTCTTCACTGTTCCTGGACCAGCCGTCCTCTTGTCCTGTTATGTTATGAAGTAAATACGAATAAGTCCAATGAGTCGAATGACTCTGCAGTGCAGCGTAAGATGCCAACCAGTGCATTTCTATGTCGCTGTTATGTATTTTCACACCTAAGCAGCTGGTTATTTAGCTCGCTAATTAAAACTACGTGTGTTACTGTGCAGTATCCATAAATGTAGTGCAAACGATGACTCTCAACTTCACTTCAGTTTCCTGTACCTATTTATGTGGGGCTGTTTTTGTAAGATCTTTCTCTCGCATTTGTTCTTCTTCTCACAACCCTCCCCTCCAAACCTCTTTTTTTGGGGGGGGGGGTGGGGGGTTGATGAAGCCTCATCAAGACGTTGCCCCCAACCCCATTCCAACACCTTGGGGTCCTCTCCACAGCCCCTCCTGGCCTGTGTCCATCCTTGACTCCCATTCTAACCTCTGCTCATTCTCTCGTGCTTGACCCCCATTTCGTCCCACCCCTAGACCCCTCTTATCTCTCTTTCATGGACTCTCAGGCAACCTTAACTCTCCTTACCTTAGCCAATAATTAGCACATTTGCATACACAAGTGGCATGGTCTTTGTCAGTGAAGGTACTTCATACAAAATGCTGCTGTCAGAATATCCACCACAAACAAGAATCCCTTTCACGGCTTCAAATTCAACCCACACCTCCCTTTTTAAAGTGTGCTGGTTAAATCATCATAGGCTTACACCACAATATTTATCCACTCTCATCATCCATCATGTAATCCCTCTTGGCCTCAGAGCACGGGACAGTGGTAACCTTACTGTCAGAGAATCAGAAACATCAGCAAGCAGCAGAGTGTTTTCCTTGCCTGGGATTGACCCCCCCCCCCTCTTGTGATAAAGGAAGCACTGACTGTGGAAACCTTCAAATTGAAACTCATAGCCTATCTATTCTCATTGTCACATGACCGACATCGCCGTCTAGCTCGCTAGCAGCGGTCTCTGCTCCTGCCCCGGCCTAGACGGCTGTAATATAGCTCCTGCATTCCTGGTTGCTGCACCACCACACTCAGTCGCCCTGCTATCTGTATGAATGTGCATTTGGCTCAGCATGTCTGTGTGTGAGTGTGGCTGTTTATCTTTCCTCTCTGTAACACACTGGCCTGACACAGTGTTTGTACATGGTAGTGTACTGAGGTGATGCACTTACTTCTGGGGATTTGCTGATGCTGGCCAAACATCCATCACAATACATTTATCTGAGCCATATGACTTAATTTCACCGCCACTGTCCGTTTTTGTCCCAGCATGCACTCTGTATCCGACCTTCTGCGTAGAGTTGAGGCTCAGATTATTCTTGCTCAAGGTTTCTTCCTCCTTTGCCCTGTGCGCAGTGGATGTTGTCAGTCCATCCAACATTTCTCCACAGATATTTTGACTATTTGCCAGATTACAAAGAGATTTGGTGTATGTGTTTACAGTCCTACAACATTAGATATGCATCACTGAAACAGGTCCTTGTGATTAGGCTGATAGTGGTAAATATTGTGCATCTTTCCAGGATCTGAATGGCACTCCTCTTAGTTAATTGCCTTTAATTTGGACCAGTTTGTTATGCTTTTAATTTGGTAGATCTTGACCTGTAAACTTTTATTTTGTTGTTTGTTTGTCTATGTCTTTACATTGTATGTGGAAGAAAGTTAGTTTACAGCTTAATTTCACATCCAAGGCTTCAATAAATACACTTTTAAGTGACCTAATGAATTAGTTTGAGGTATTTGTGGTGGTATCCTGCAGGCAGCCGGATCTTAGCCAGCCTGACAGACTGCATATTATAATGTCCACCTCTCAATAACCTCTGACAGCTTCTGTGTACCTGTACTGTATCTCTTCCACAGAGATACAGCCTACCCTTGCCTTCTGTAATTGGTCCTCTACTTTTTTTATGTGTGCTGCAGTATTTTTAGCACTTTGAAAATGGCTGACATCCTGAAGCACCGTATCAAACAATACAGATACTCTCCGGTCACCCCATAAAAGTCTGAAAGCCTCTGTCTTACCCCAGTATGGTTATTTTTCTCATCTTAAGTGAAAGAAGTCATCATCCATTATGTTTCCTAATGCAAACTTTTGCACGGAATAAAGACGACAGACTAAAGACCCACAACGTTAACTTTTAAGAACCTGTAACTTTTGGATCTGAGGTTCTGCCTTGTGTTTTTCTGAACCAGAATCTTTTGCATATGCATTACGTTAATTAAAAAAGGCATTGCCAGGACAAACTTTGTCATTATAATGCACTGTTTGGTGGGCGAGTGCAGCTTTTGGACAGACAACTGTTGATATAAAATTCAAATATGTTTTATTATCCATTGTTTGATACTGCTTTTTAGCTATATGTTATTATATAAAGTTTATGACTCCAAATACTTTTATGCTACTTTTATGAAAATGAGGAAGTTATTATTAAATGTCAAATGTGCTTTATAGACAGGAAGCTCTGTATTAATAGAACAGGGTGCACGCACTTGCTAGACAATAACCAAATGCATACAGCACAGTCTGAATGACCCCCCGTAAT
>JAVQJD010105248.1:0-45798 GCA_036023655.1 Nannoperca australis
AGTGTATGTGCGCATCGTGTCTGTGTTTGTCCCTGTTGTCATATATATATATATATATATATATATATATACACACACAACTAGCCAGCTAGCTGTTATGGTTGTGTTTTAGAGGGAATTCATTGAGAATATGAAGAGTAAAATATGTAAAATGAGAACTTTTGCCAGGTTGTAGAGATTCTGTTTGGTATGGGTTCAGATTTTATATTTTTTATTTGATGCGCTGAACTTCCTTGTTGTTAACTATGAGAAACTCCACTGATTTTACAAATCAATATCAACCGAGATGAACTATTATTTGCAGCATGACTATGAGCAATGCACAAGCTGCCTATATGTGAAGAGCAGAGAAAACCCTGTTAGCTGCTGGGTCTGTACAGGACTTTGGCCTAAATGTTAGGGTGGTGCAGAACTCTAGTTTGTACTTTTAATGCCAAGCAGTTTGGTGCAAAATGAAACATGGTCTTTTTTTTATTGAGAAAGCAGTTTAACAATTCAGTTTGTTTAAAAAAGTAAAGGCTTAATTTATGTCCATCATTTGTAATATTCTCTATTGGATGCACATTTTTTCTCATTGCTCAATACACTTAGTGGATCGCGGGAATAAATATACTCGGATGCATGCATTCCTGTTTTTGAGCTATAAATACAAAAACTCAAACTAATTCAATAAAGCCAAAAGGATTAGTTCGTTCATTGATTTGTTTAATAAAACAAGAACTGTTTCTATTATATGACACTGAATCTCTTTGGACGTTGGGCTGTTGATCAGACAGAAAAACTATTTAAATGTGTGTTAACAGAACATTTTCCTACATCTTACAGAAGATATTAATCAATGAATGGAGAAAATGACCAGCAGATTCATTAATAGTAAAAAATAAGTGTTAGTTACAAGGTGAATAATACTGTGCAAGTGCAACACAGTGTACTCCAACTCTCCTGAAAACAATGCTTCAGATGTATTTCTGCTGACTAAAGATCAAACACAAGCTACAGGTTTCACACAAAGAGACAACCCACACAGATGCAGTGTTTGTCAGTGGCAGCAGGGAGAATGAAGCAGCTTCCTGGATACAACAGCTGTCCAGGTCAGCCTCGCCTGGACTGGACTGACATTTCTCAGCTGGTTCTTATGCTCGATTAGTGAAAATCTCTTCTTTGAGAAAGCTCTCTCTCTCGCTGTTCCAATTCATCTCTCCTAATTTGGTCAGGTGCATGCGTCCGTCTGCCTAAGCTTTTAAGTTTGGGTTCGGTCACAGTCTGACCTCACACTGAACGCTGCCTTTTCTCTAGCTTGATCCCAAGGAGAACACTGCACAACAAGCAGCTGTCCTGTCCTTTCCCAGACCTCCTTTTCCTCCTGCTTCACCTCCTCATTGCCCCCCCCCTCACTCTTTATCTATTTATCGTAAAGGAGCATTCGTGGCTGAGGCTGAATTCCCGGGTCATCGTCCTCCTCTGCCTCCTGACGTCAGAGGCCAGCTCTGCCTCGTACCCCTCCCAGAGGAGGCAGCTCACATTCCAGACAGCTCAGACCCTCAGACCCAAACCGCTCTGGCTGTTTGGGGCTACAGTGCAGTCTGGATACACGCATGCATCAAAATGTAAGACTGTTCCAGATAGTTTAAAATGAAACTAATGGGAACTAGGTCTGTGTGACTAACACGCTATGCCTGCAGGTTCACTCAAGCACTCTGCTATTTATACATGTCACAATAACTGAACTAATACACGGCTGTAGTTCTACTGTAAGTGCTGGGAAAAGAAAACTACTAATGATTATTTCCATTATCGATTAATCTACCGATTATTTATACGCTTGATCAGTTAATCATTTGGTTGGTCCACAGTGATGTCCTCAGATGTCTTACTTTATCTGACCAACAGTCCAAAACATATTCAGTTTACAATTTTTAAAAAGCTGTTAAATTAATTAATAAAGATCTTTTTTCTCCTTCTTCAAAATCATCACATTGGAGAAGCTGTAATCACAGACAGACAATCCACTGATTGCTAATCCTTTCGGGTCTAAAGGAAATTGCTTGTTTAAGGTTATTCCATACCTTAATTACAATTAGTTGATAAATCAGTTAGACAAAGGACAGAAAATGATCAGCAACCGTTTTCATAACTTATTATTTAGTCCTTTGTCAAGAACAAATGCCCAAAACTGCCCAGGTCAAGAGTCTTAAATGAAATATCTTTTGGTCGGTCAAAACAAGCATTTTTATTGTGAGGTTTCACTATTCAGTTTATAACAATGGATGGAGAACATAACTAGCAGATCATTAAATAATGAAATGAAAATGAATGCAACTTGTGTCCTTTTTTACCTGCAACATAAATAACTACATAAAAATTACAACCTTAATACTGTTAACTAGAACGTCTGTTTAACCATCCACTACTAGAGATAATCCATTAGAACATTCTCAGTGCACTAACACCCAACACTGCTCATGAACCTTTGTTACAGTGGAATATCTTTCTTGGTACAAATGAGCCAGTGTTCCATGAATTAGTCCAGCTACCTGGCAGAGTTAATTCATGAAATATTTGGAAGGATGTTGGCTTCTGCCCAGCCCACCACTGTGCTGTGTTTTGAACCACACCAGAGCTGTTACACACAACCTGACACACTGTGAATCACACAGTCACTCTAACTTGTTAAATGGGTTGTTGTTAAGCGCCTTAAAAACTGCTAGTAGTTTGACATTAACCAATGAAAAGAACTTTCTGTCCACTTAACAACTCGAAAATGAAGACGCGTATAAAAGAAATGTATAGCTTTTTGACATGAATCAGATGTCTAAAAAAGGCACATGGAGGTTATCTAAAAGGAGGAGTTTTCACTCTTTTCTTCTGCGTCACTGGTTGCAAACTAGTTCCTAAGGGTCAAGGAGGTCAACTATATTTCCATTTATTTCAAAAGAGCGTTCACTTGAACAGTGTGCGCTCGAGCCAAAAGGGAAAGAGTGAGAGATAAGTGAATTAGAGAAACGCTGCCGCTCGGAGGCGTTACCATATATGGGTGTTACAGTATGGAGGAAGGAGGAAGTAGGCTAGTCAGGACAAAGAGGGAGCGCTTAAAGGCTCTGTTGTTGCATGTGATAAAAGGAGAACAAGACTAACCAGACCCGGGCCAGGGCTCCGACAGAGTTATGGACCACAACAATGTAATGGCCGTCAGCTGCGTGAGCTTTCACATCAACAAGGAAACACACTGATGTCAGCGTGATGTGATGATGTGCTGTTACAACGTTTTCCAGTGTGTTCTTTGATTGAGTTACAACAGCTCTACAATTAAAACTACATTTGTGCTGCAATTATAGCTGCTGTATTATTGGTTATTTTCAATATCTGACTATAAGGAATGTCGAATGTGTAAGAAAAGTAAAAAAGAGTTTTGTGGATGTTTTATGGTTTACATTCAATCCAATTGGTTTTGATTCCGGTGAATCAAACTGCTCTCTCTCCCCATGTTGTCATCTGTTGTCATCCTTCCAACAAAGGCAAAACTGCCAACAAAAAAACTAAACGGTTCTTTTTTTTGCCACATGGGGGCTGAACAACAAGCTGTAAACAACACGGACAGAATATCTAGCTAGACTTTGTTGCTTACATGTTAGCAAACATTAAAATTAGCATATATTAGGAGTGATGTTTCTGGCCACCTGATGAATGCAAGTCCAATATCCACCATCCTTTTAGCAAAATGTCCACTATATAGCTCACCAGCTAGTCTCTTACTTTGTCTGTCCACTGTGCACAGCTTTAAAGCCCGCTATAGCTGGATGCAAAGTCGATGAGCCTGAAGCCTAAACCATGAACTGAAGGATGCTAACACCCTCGACAGAGCCGAGGGGAACTGTAGAGTCAGGAGCAAATGGATTTGTGCATCTTTTCATGTTTTAGCTACTTGAAGTTCAGCAAAAACATGATTTCTTATCATTTTTTAACTGCCGGGCAAAGGTATTCAAAAGAACTTTCCTACGGGTCAAGCCGAGCCATGAATTTTAAGCAAGTATGACTGGGCATTTTTTAGCCACTGCTGCACCCCGCAGCACCAATAAAGATGCTCCGTCAGACCTTTTTTAGCTCTCCACCTCCATTCTCTATTCTTTCCAACCGGGCACAAGGCCAGCAGCTCCCCTCCACTCCTCGGTCTCACCCTCTCCCACACAGGGGCGGTGGAAAACAGTGACCCCTCAGTCACTCTGGCGAGGAGAGCGGGAGCTAATCTTAAGGCAGAAATCCCCACTGCGATGGCATTTCTGCGCAGGCTTTTGCATTTTCAGAGGACGTTTTGTTCGCCTTTAAGTGCCACGGGTGAATGGCTGTCTTTGTGGGAGGGGGGAAAGAAAGGATGAAATTGAGAGGAGAGACTAGTGGAGAAATGAACAGGAGACGTGTATAGGCACCGAAAGTGGGAGAGAGAGAGAGGAGAAGAAAAGGAGAGAAATGTAGGCAGAGACACTCAGGGCAGTGGAGGGAGTGGATGGGGGTAGAGTGGAGGGGGGGGTTTATTGGAAAACGTAGCGGGGCAGCTGAAAAGCCTGGGTGAGCTCTGTGCCACGTTTGGTGCCAGGGGGTGAACGCTCCCCTCCACACAGGCTCCACCATTGTTGTTTCCATAACAGAGTGTCAAGCCAGCAGCCTGAACACCGGCCCAGCAGCAGCCCCCCACGTCTGACCAAAACAAGGAGGCACCACATCATCACATCAACCCATATCAGATGAGTTATCAAAGAGCACAATGAAGGCCTAAAGGTGCATCATACGCTGCTGCATATCATAAATCAATTCAGAAATATGTTCTTTTATATGTTCTTTAATGCTTAAAAGTTCAGCCTATGGCATCTTGTAGCGGAGCACAAAAGCTCCTAGAAGTGGCATCACAAGCCAGAAAACGGAGAAAAAGTGACAAATCTTGACAAAAGTCTTAAGGATGTTTATTCTTTTGGCTGGAGACCTGCCACCTCCTCTCACCTATTAAATAGCACATAACTCTGGGATACATTACTGTGCACTCTCTATTAGTGAAACAAAAAAACAACACCATGCAGTATTACACATGAAAAGTTGAATTCATAAGCAATACAATGCACCTTTGCTTAATTCAACACACTATCATGAGGGTATAACCAGCAGATTATGGTGGCTAATGTTAGCTAACTTTAGCTAGACATTACTGTACAAAGAACAATAATAATGTTTTGATTTAGGACATGGGCTGCTTTTACACTACATGTTATCATTTATCATTATCCTGTAACTGCCTTAAACTGTATTGCTTGTCTAATGGACGATTTATGTTAAATACGATTATATTATCGTACTTTTTCCCCCAATTTAACTTTATGTTTGCGATATAGGAGGTGTTAGTCTTTAGTAAACATTATGCAGCATTACTGACACATTGATTTTGGTTCATTATTTTCCAGTCGACCATATGTTACAATTTTCAAAATCAAAGACCGAGGTCCATGCATGTGTACTTGTTTTACCATGTTACTTATTGTATTTTTTTTTTTACGCTTATTTGATTTTTCTCTCTTCTGCACTGTACACATTTGCTGCAACAACGTAGATTTCTTCACTGCGAGACTAATAAAGGATTTCTGATTCTGATTCGTATCGAAGCATCCAATTTGTGTACTGTTACATGCCTAATATACAGGATCAGTCTTTACGTTTGACTGTACCCATACTTTTGTTTCCTTACATAATACAAAATAAACTTTTAGGCCGCAGTGTGGAAAGTGGATGCAGACTGTCAAACAACTGTGCAGTTCAACAGTCAGTGATGATTCCATTTCAGGAAATAAACACAACCTGGACTCTTAAAATGCTCTTTAGGAGATTGTATGTACCATTATGTAACATACTAGGTTACAACAGTCTTTGCTCAATAACCAAAAGGACAAAATGGCTGATGTATGGGGCCGTGGTGTTGACTGTGGAACAATTTCTATGATGACTGAAACATGTGACAGCTCAATAGTGAATCTGCTGTGAAATCTGAAGCATGATACTGAGGGTTGAACTGAAACAACAGATGACTGATTTCCCAATGTCATGCAATACTGTGTAATGTGGCTGTGACGTATTGATTATTTTCTCACTGCAGTGACAAGAGATCACACCCCTGTGAATAGATACCTAACTGACAATTATGTACTGTATGTTTCTCCACACACACACTGGATGAGACAGCCGAATACCTTGGCATCGGGATTAAATACCAGTACCTTTAAAAGTGAACATATGACGTGGAGCCATGCCATAATGCAATGAATACAATAATACGCATCATATTACGGTACAGTAATGCTGTAACTGTTCCATCTAGAAGTGACAGAATATGTTCTGTCCCCTGGGACAGAACGTCTAGGCCTCGAGTGAACCAGTGACAGGACTGAACACGTGTACGTGGCAACTGATCATGCAAATTTGACTGCATAATATTACCTCCCAGAGAGATGCACACAGACATACAAATGCCATTGTAATTACACGGACAAATGGCTTTGATAAGTTCATCTATAGACCACTGTGTTGTTTACCTTTCAACTCTGACTCACAAGACAGCAAATGACAAGTGATTATATTCAGAGTGACAAATGAAACGAGAGAGGCCAGGAACCTGCATGCTGAGGCCACTGAGCAGGCTTCAGTGATTGTAAACCACGCTGTCAGTCGATCAGGTTAAGCCTGTCAGCTAGACAACGCCTGTCAACCCCTTCACCAAACAACTGCTGAAGGACACGTGCACTGGCTGCACGTGTGTCTTCGGATGTCCGCGCCCTACTGTTTGATATAGGGCGGGCGTTACCAGACTACATTTTCCACAAAATAATTTAAAACAAATATTCAATAAATGCTTGATTTAATTAAACCGCCCGTACACCGGAGAGGGGGTCGCTAATGTGCCTCAAACGCCAGTTGCCACCTGCCATTAAATAAGGAGGAGAAGAAGAGCCAGGATTAAAAGAGGAAATTATGTTGCAGGAATAAAAGAGCCAATCAGAAGCCATGAATAAAAGAGCCAATCACATTGCAGGAATAAAAGGGCCAATCAGAAGGCACGAATAAAAGATCCAATCATGTTGCAGAAACAGAGGTATGCTTACAGACGTAAGCAAGATACAGGTGGCTATATCGGACTGTGTCAATAACTACTGGATGGATAGCCATGACCTTACCTTCATGGTTCCAAGATGATCCTAATAACCCACTAATCCCTCACATTTTTTATCTAGTGCCACCATGAAGCTGGCATGTGAACTTGGCTGAAATGTTTCAACAACTGACGGGATTTCCCATAAACCCAGCTGCTTTATGTTCAACAAAATTTTGCCTATTTGGTCAAAAGGTTTTCTTTAGCCTACAGCACAGCATCAACATACTGGATGGAATTGTATGGACGTGATGATTTATAAGGTTCCTCACATCTTTAATTTCCAATAGGCTATTAAAGGACAATATTGGTGAGGTAAAAACAACTGTGCTGAAAAGTCTACTGTATTACTGTATTGCCCTTTTTACACTCTCCTCTGGTGTGTGTCACCAAAAAGGTAGGTTTATTTCTACCAGGGACAGCTGTGCCGGTTGACATTTAATAGGAGATCATATGTGCGTCTGTGTGCATGAGTATGTGGGTTCCTAACTGGCACTAGAGCGCATTGAAAGAGTGACAGATCAACCTAAGGATACGTGTCCAACCTTAAGGAAAAGGTCTCTTCATTCCTGTAAAGAAGAAATGACTTCCTAGTGTGGCAAAATGAGAACATTCAGAGCTTGTTGAACTGAATGCCACTGAGAGCCACTGAGCCATGTAGTAAACGTCCAAATGAAGCAAGCTGTAGATGTAATCTGGTTAAGGAAACTAAGAAGATGATATCATGGTTTCATCAATAAGGAGAAGCCTGTGAGAGGTCTTTGTTATTAAAAGGTCAAGTCTTAAAATAAAATGCAGCCCTTACACACACAAACTGATACACAAGGGATAGTTTGAGTGTGTGCATTTGGATTTCTGCCTGTATATGGTCAAAACATGTCTCCTTGTATCAGACTGATGTCCATTTGGCATTGTTGTCCTCACTAAACACAGACATTAGCCAGTGCGCTTGCCACCTGATACGATACAGTTTGACCACATATTTTGTAGGGGTGAAACCGAGACCAAATCTGCAATACAAACATCTCGAGGTCTCAAGTTGCAGTTCTGTCATCCATGCCCCCCTCCCAGACTGTTCCTTATTTAAATCAGGATTTTGTCAACATGAACAATAAGTCCTGAAAGTAGAGAGATTTTGAGCATCTACAGTTCAGCAGCAACTCAACAAACTTCATTAGCAAAGGTATTTGCAAATGCAAATGTATGTTCTTGTATAGCTTGTGTTCAGATGTTACATTTAGCATTTGGGAACTTCTGTGGAAAAATATATGTTTATGTATTTCTCAAATTCCATCCATCAAACCGCTTATCCTTAGAGGGTCGTGACTCGTGGGGGGTGTTGGAGCCAATCCCAGCTGACATTGGGGCCGGATACACCACGAACAGGTCGCCAGTCGATCACAGAATTCACACAGACAGAGAACTATTCGCGCTAATAGTCAAAACCTTACGCAACTTAAAGTGGTCAATGTCTTTGGATTGTGGGGGGAAGTTGGGAGTACCAGGAGAGAAGAGGAGAACATGAAAAGCCCCAGCCGGCCAGCTAACCACAACACAATGCAAAAACAAAAGAATCGGGTTTGGTAACTGCGCCATGACTTGGTCATCGCACCAGCACTATATTATGGACAAATGTCAAACTGATCCAGTCCTACCACAAAGAATAACAAACACTGAATACTCGACCAGAAAACTGGTTTAGTTTACATCTAATTCTGGTTTTGATCCAGAAGTATCATCCTTCAGAAAATACATTCGTGTTGAGCCTGCCTCTCAGCCCGATACAAACTAGCTGTACATGGAAAGAGAAAGTGGCTGAAAGAAGATGGATCGTTGGATATATCCACAGCTCACATCTGGAAGCCTTTATGGTGAGATCCCTCCAAATTCCTCCACTGAGGTTTACTGCAGAAAAAACTAAATATGCAGCCAGCTAACTAGCTACAGTACAGGCTCACATTACTGTTACTTTACCGCTGACACACACAAACAGCAAACAAGCACTATTATATAACCAGTCCCAATCAATCCAGATAATTAGGTTCAACTAACATGTTGATCCACAGTGCACTCCTTCATTAACATGCGCTGCCAAACTGTGTCCCTTTTGATGTGTGTGATTTCAGCACACGCAATGTGTGTGTGCGACCGACAATCGATCGTGAATGTTTGTTCACCACTGCCTCGGGTGTCCACGTGTTTACTGAAGACAAAGGGGGACAACTTCTGTGTTCTCAAGAAAATAAAAAGGCAGGAGAACAACCGACAGGTCAGCTCGCATATCAGCCAGGATCCCTTATGTATCCCTGCTAGCAAAGTCATCCGCTGCTACCCAACACACAGCAGTGGTGTAGCAGCAACAACTCTTCCACAGTAGTGAAGTGCCTTTGTGCTGTATTAACAGACTAACTAACAGCATTGGCTAGGTGATCACACATTACAGGCACGTTTCTGAATTATTATCCCCCACAGCTGAACTGGATAAGCTTCTTATTTTATCAGTGATGTATGATAATGAAATGTTTTTTATCTTGTTCATAATAATAAAAGGTTAGGAGACGTGTGCTAGCAGTTAGATTAACGTTTAAACCTTTGCAGGATATCAGCTCAAATCTATGCACTGTTGTGTTTAACATAAATAATGGAAACTTGATAATTGAGTATGGTTCAAACATAAATTTGCTTGCTATGGAATTACAAAATACATGAGGCGAGGTTAACAAAAGTGACTTTTTTTTCATACTTGCAGGGTACAAACTGCAGGTTTATTTAAAGTGGAATATCAATCATGCATGTGGCTTGAGCAAACATTACCATTCAGCAATATTCCCATATAAAACAATAACCCTGTGGCGTGCCTTCTCTCTTCAGCTAAAGTTGCCAGTTTGTCTTAAGATGGGGGGCAAATGCCATATATATGTACTCGAACCAACATTGTAGATCTGTTCAGGGACCAGACAATTGTACAGACATTTTTGGCATACCTGATTCCCCAAGCTGCACTGTGTATTGACAGAAATGTCAACTTATGGGACTGAAATGTACAAGTTACAGCCCACCATGGTGTATTTTGTCGGAAAAGTAGAGCCGTTTTTATGATTGAGGTTTTTCTCAAGTAAAAGCTTCTTAGCCAGTGTTTTATATGCTGCATGACAAAGTGATGACAGCAATGCTAATGTAATACAAGTATTGCGACATTAATCAATAAAACATTAAAGTGCTATTGTGAGTTTTAAGGTTGGTCTGACGGTCTCCCCCACACTCGACCTGTCGGGGTACAAATTACAGTCTGCTAACTACAACTTTGTTACCATTCAACCGTCAACCCACTCTTAAACACTCAAAATTCAATTCATGAAAAGTCTCAAGTTGTATTAGGTATAAATTCTTAATAACTGGAGTAAAGGTGTGCCTGTGATTCTTGTTACGGGACTAGTCCTGTTCACTCCCACACCGGGATACGCTAGCAAGTAAAGCAGGCATTTTTCTGGTCAACTAGAGTCATGACGAAACCTAAAAACGCCTGGAGGCTAGTATGTGTGCGAACTCACCCTCTAAAAGCCTGGAAATCAGCGAGTCGACGTCCAACTCCCCCTCCGCCATTTCTGTAACGAACAGCTCTGCCCGCTGCAGTCTGGAGCTGGCAGGGCCGGAACCGCCTCACTGCACAGAAACGCACCGCCAACCTCCGCCCACTTCACAGGCCTCCCGTTTAGGACTATTATGTTGCATTAACACGCCCCTCGGATACTAGACAGCAGGGAAGCGGAGAGCTTGAAATTAGTTATAAAGGACCTTAACAGTATAAACAATTTTACAGTGTGGGTCAACCATCTCCATCAAGGACTGGTAATATTATTGTTGTCAAGTGCATTTACCCACGCAACCAGGTATAAATTGTTTTCTCAGCTGATATATGTGATTTCCGACAGCACTTGAAGGCATCGGTATAGCCAAGGCCTTTGCAACAGGTTACCCGGCCTTTGCAATATAATAATAATGATAATAATAATAATAATAATAATAATAATAATAATACGGTTACTTAAAATATATTGTATTAATTGAATACACTCAGTTGACAATCTGTTTTCTTTGATTTCTGGTCACTTGTATGAAAATGATCATGTGGACATATTTTTGGTATTAATTAGACAATTTATTGCCTATAAAAGTAAACTTAAAATGAAGAAAACTGTGGAAAGGATAACGAAAAAGAGAGACCTAATTAAGGCCCAGTCACAAATACTATCAGGGGAGAAATCCACAGTGCTGGTTATAAGAGCAGATCCATGTTTATTCCCCTACAGCGCCCTCTTCTGGTGTCTAGGTTTTCATAGAAATGAAAATTTATGATTATTTTGCACTTAAAAAAATAGCAGAATAAACATTTCAGTTGATCAAATAGTAATAAGTTAAAAGAGGTAGGAGCCCATCATGTTTATTTTCACTACGTTGCTGTTGTCGAGGCCTGAAACACAGATTGTTGTGTTTGTGTGTACTCTAGTAGCTTTCAGTAGAACAGAAACTTGCAGTGTGGTGTCAGTGTGTGAATGACTGTTTTAAGATAGTTATGAAACAATGACAGCTGGTTCTTCTATATTAAGATGTCTGTTTACAGAAGAAAGCCCTGAGAATAAACTCCTAGAGCAGAGGTGGATCCAGTCTCAAACTCTCTTCAAGTTATGACTAAAGCCAGAAGTTATGTTATTGCCTCTCCCACTCACAACTTATTTTTTCTGCTCCTTTCAAGTGCGTCATCTGGGTATTTCCGCACAGTAGGTGGCGAGTTGCACTGCAGAGGAAAGTCAAAAGGGGTGAAGTTGCGTCAAGCTTGGCAGAGGACAACACCGGAAACAAACGACTTTTCTATTCAAAATAATAGCGTAAAGTTACTGTGAAAACGCACGACCATTCGTACTTCATAATTACACTACTTTTTAAATGAATTACTTATTTAATCAAATATTTTTCTATAACTACTATTAGTTAGCATACTTATGTATACGTGTAAGATAAATGTATTCATTTCCCACTGACAAACATGTTTAAAATTCAGCCAAATTAGTGACTATTTTTTGAAGTTCTCTAGACTTTTCACAACTGTGAAATGTTACCTTTAAAAAGACTAAAAACTATTAAAACAAAATAAAAAAACAAATGGATGTGCGATTTAGTTTCTAGGTATTTTTGTCAAATTAAGATCAGTATACGTTACACTTTAATGTCACAATTATCTGTTCTCAATAAAGAAGAAGTTCTTTTAGTATTTTAAACTAGTGCATACAATGCATTGGTTTAATTTACAGACAGGATAATATATTTTTTATCTTAAATGAAATAGATTTTTAATCATGTTTGTGGTGTATTCATTTTCGACTGTATCAACACTGGAATTCTTTTTTTAATATATTCTATTTCAAACCGGAAGCGTTGTATCGTTGCGCCTAGCTTTGCTACGTGCTCCCTCTTGTAGCTGCTGGTGTGGGTGGAGCGAAGGAGGCGACAGAACGGCTCTCAAAAAGTCAAGAAGTTTTTGGAGTTTACACGGTCGTGTTTACAGCGTCTTTTAACTACAAAACAAACTACAGACAAACAGTGGTGTAAACGGGGAAGCGGTAGTCGGACTCGGACACAGCCATGGACGGTAAGAGGAGCTGGATTTGTTTGCTCGGTCTGTTTACTCAGCTTAAAGAGTGGAGGTGAAACTGTACAGGGAGTTGTTTTGCGCACAGGGAAAGCCCCGCTACCACTCGGTTCGGCGCAAACAGGAGGAGTCTGCTGTTCCCGGATAGTAAGCTAACGTACAGTAGGATGTTTGACATGACTTTGTGCTTTCATTACTTAACCCTGCGATATCAGAGTGCAGTTTATAGTTACATTGACTGTGTGTATTATTCTGTGTGTAGCTAGCTCACCTGGCACGGATGCATCGAACAGTGTCGAGCTGCCAAGAGGCCTGTTGGGTTTGTCCACCTAATGGATTTCCTTTTAGCGCCAAACTGCGTTAAAAATCTGTCCATTTATTGTCCATCTGTCTATTTAGGGACATTTGCGATTTATATATCACATTCCAACATTGCCGTGAATTGTGAATACTTTCTCTTGAGGTCGGCTATCACGTAAACCATAAAGTGGAGCGTTCGTTTCAATTAGAAGTCAGTCCTATTATAAATTGGCCCAAGCTGCTCGCAACCGCCCACCTCAGTTTTAGTGAGGTGTGACGCCAAGTTGTGTCTGTCGAGAATTGCATTCCCGTCGGGGCGCCGCGCACAGCCACAGCAGAAACCACACAAAGAATGCTGCATCGTTTTCAAGCCGTATTTTGTCTTAGAAATCCCTACATGTCCGCTAGTTTCCGCTGTGGCTGCGCGCGGTTCGCGACGGGAATGCAATTCTCGACAGGCAGACACAACTCGGCGTAACACGCAAACGTCTGGAAATAATACCATATTGTCACACAAGTAGTGGTGGGACACGGTATGTTTAGTGCAACATGTGTACCGATGTGAAGAGTGTCCTTTGACGATTATAAAACTGCCCATGTTTCTATTTTATGTCATATTTACATTTTCCTGTAAGTCAAACAACATTAAATAGCACGATTTTATAATGAGGTTTCGATGGAAGTGATTCCACGCTTTTTCCACATCACACACCTCACAGAATAGATTGACATTGTTGATGGACATCATTTATCCATGTATGTATGAATATGGAGAAGATCAATCCACATCAAAAAAAAAGTGTCTCAGATGCTTCGGCGGGGTTTTGATGCTGGTACATTCAGATTTATGAAGGCTATTTGTGATGGCGTGGTAGACATCTACTTTCACTTTCACAACATCAGGATTAATAACTAGGTGGGGTGTCAAATACAGAAGTGCAGGTGGCCTGTAAGCTTTCACTAAGAGCGATATTAACATTCACATTAACCATATATAATATCATTTAAAATGATGAGTGTGAGGCCTGTTAAACATTTCTCACTGTCTGGTCAAAGATAGATTAATGTACCACATTCTGCTAGTTTGGTTTGATGCTGGGAGCAGACATGGTGCAACTGAGAGAGCATCTAGCAGATGGGTGGAGCTTTGGCCACCTGATCTGGTGTTACACCTCCTTCACTCTATAAATCTCAACCATTCATTAACCGAGTACCTGAAACTAGAGCGGTGCCTGCTCTTCACTCACAATGGAGGCTTCTGACTACTAGGCGGGTCATTTGACACTCATATTACAACCTGCCTGTCATTGTTTGCTTTATTCTGCACTTTTTCTTTTTTCCAAGCTTGACAGGCAGTTTATGAGGCGTAGTTATATTTAGCTGGAAAGCCCATGACTCTCTCAGCGTCCTTTGACCTTGTTCACTGCTGCACTGCTTTGTAGATTTCCACCCTGACTACGCCACAAATAACAAACTCTTACTAAAGCACAAGTATGTGCTGAATGCAGTTTGAGTTTTTTTGCCATCTGTGCTATGACTGTGTCTTGCTGTGTGCATGTACTGTAGATAATAAACCACTAATGGATTGATTGAAATGTCTTGTCTTGTTTTCTGTCCACGTCAGGTGTGTATGGATGGGGCCTGGCCTCGCTCAACCCAGGTAAGAAGCTATTCCACTTATCAGTAACGTGTATAAATCATTACTGCCGATCTTTCACAAGTAAACATTTCAACATTCTGAGGCATGACAGCGTGACATTATTGTGTTGACACACTGATTTTAAAGCTGTGTCGACAGGCAGCGTTTCACAATCCGCACACACTGACGCTGCATTCTGTTCATCTGTCAGTCCAAACAGAGAGCCCCTTCATAGAGATCATCGAGCAGCCCAAGCAGAGGGGGATGAGGTTTAGGTATAAGTGTGAGGGGCGTTCAGCTGGCAGCATCCCCGGAGAGAAGAGCAACGACACCACCAAGACCCACCCGGCTATCAAGGTGAGCAGGATCCAGCTAACTGAGCATGTTCTCTAGCAGCCGTTTAATGTAGTTTAAATGACACAACAGGCATATGATCCACTTTGCTTTAAATGTAACTATACGTAGCAAAAGATAAGGAGGTTAGTATACTGTTAAAGGGTTCACATTTTCTCTATCTTAAAACAACACTGGCATGTCCATATATACATTTCGAGGTTATGGTTTGTCCTGTCCATACTGGCTGCAAAGAAGTCAAACCAGAAAACATGGCAGCAGCAGGAGATGGAGGAGGTGACCTCGTTAGACATGCGATTGTTAAAGCTGGTAATCAAAACAAAGATCTCATTTGTTCAGACCAAATCAGGCGCTGCGGTGAAAAGGCCCGTCCTCCCATTTATTTGAATGTGGGTAGTGCGTTTATGCTGCTGAGGTGGGGGCGCCGAAAAACCCCGCAGCGTCCCTGCAGTTGCCAGTCACGCCAGTGACCGGACGCCCAGGTGAAGAAGAACCTTTTAGCAGTGTAGCATTCCGCTGTTTACCGAGCAGCTGTGAACATGGAAGAGAGAGATCGGTCGCCGTGCAGTCGCTCGGATTGTACCGCTCTTCAAGTTGGAATTGCTGGTTAGCATTTCCACTTGTGCCACCCTCATGTAGTGACACTTCCACATCGCTGTGCAAGCCTGTGCTGATCGCCGCCACGCCTGAGTTGGTCTGAATGCAGCCTTAGAGGTGCTGGTAGGTGGTCTGTTTTTCCTTTGGACAGAGCAACGCTAGCTGTCCCCCCCTGTTTCCAGTCTTTATGCTAAGCTAAGCATTAGCTCTCTGTGAGAAACTAGTCCTTTGAAGGTATTTTGATCTTTTTCTGGAGAATGTTTCTCTCCATTCCACGTTTGATTGAAGCCTTACAGCATTTATCTCCTGTGTTTTATTTTCAAAAAGAACTTGCTTGTAGAAGTCACAAATACAACAGCTAGGGCCTGAATTTGACAGAATTTGCTGATAGTTACAGTAAATCCATGTGTTATCATGGCTTCTACTCTAGCCATGATAACACAAGGAAAATAAATGAACATTTGTAAATCAAAGCATTATGGGCTGTGGCACACAAATTTGCCTTTTGGAGTCCTTCAAGTATGACATATTCCTTCTACAGGTGCACAACTACAGTGGCCCCCTGCGTGTTCGCATCTCACTGGTGACGAAGAACGCACCGCACAAGCCTCACCCCCACGAACTGGTGGGGAAAGACTGCAAACATGGCTACTACGAGGCCGACCTGCAGGAGAGACGAATACACAGGTAGACTGGAGAGTGAGTGTGTGGCTTACATGTGGCTGACACAAAGAGAGAGTGGCCTAGATAAGGACCTCGTTAAAAAGTTTATTGTTGCCTAGTCAAAACCGGCTTCCTCTTGGGTTTGGAGATGAGTAAAACATAAACTAGCATGAACAAGTGTCTCTGCTTGCAGTGCTGTCTAGTATCCTGTATGACACTTCAAAAATTGCCAACAGTGACTGACAACATGCTTTTATTTATGTAATGGTTTGACCTTATATTGCATCATTTAAGCAGTCTGCGTGGGCAGAGGGAACTATGTTTGTCTGTCTGTGATGAAATTCTACTCTCCACTGCCAGTATTGTGATACAGCGTGAGTAGGAGTACTGGTTTATATTCGTCTTTTGTTTTGCAATGCATTGCATTGATTTAAGCTCTTTTAAATTGTAAAAACGGCTTAGCTTGACCCAACAAAACAAAGTTAGAATAGAGCTATATGGTAGTTTACCTCCTGTTCTATGGTGACAGGAGCCAAAATGACAAAGATTTCTAGTAGACATCATAGTAAATATACTCTCTATTTTTATATTTAAATATATATATATATGAGGATAGGGTGTTTTAAGCAAGAGAGAAAGGATTTTCTCAAAATATAATTTCTTACCATAGTTTTATTTGTTTTACATAAAACAGATAACAGTTAAACAGTATATAAAAAATAGAACAAAATGTTTAATAAAACGGTCTTTTCTAAGATTGTAGCCATACAATGGGAGTTTGGAACAGGTCAAACAACAAAGGCACACACCACAAACCAGTTTCATGATTTGAAGCAATATCACTCATCAGAAGTCATCAGAAATTACAGAACGTGTTTGTCATGTTCTCACAATAAAGAATAGTTTAAAACCACAAGTAACCACCTGCTTTCTTCAACTTTCACTCAGAAGCAAACATCAGCCTTTGAACTTGAAAGAAATAATGATTTGACATTTATTGTGATAATTATGGATATCACTGCAAACATGTTTGGCCTCATCACCCAGCCCTCAATAACACTAGCTGTGTCTGAAAGGTACCAGTGTGCTAAAGCAGTGCTTATTGACCAAATATATCTCATATAGAAGTATCAAGGTTTTACATAGTTAACAAGTTTATTATATTATTGGACATAAAATAGCTTCTATTAGTGAATGATAGTGATGATGCTTTATTATTATAGATGGCTTTCATGGGGGCTTGGAGGTGAAACTAAAGATTAAAAACTGTGGTTAATGGAGCTTCAGTTGTTTCTGTCTTAGACTGTATTTGATTTCAGTTTTCAGAACTTGGGCATACAGTGTGTCAAGAAGAAGGATGTGAATGAGGCCATCACTTGTCGGCTGCAGACCAATAATAACCCCTTCAAGAGTAAGTAGTCATGGTTAAACATGAGTGTACAACACAAAGCTGTGTGTGTGTGTGTGTGTGTGTGTGTGCACGCTCAAAATACAGTTAGAATAATAACCGGAAGTGTAATTTGTTACTTTCACTCTTGACTGAGAAATACTGATAGCCTACACATGGCAGGAAGCAGTGCTCTGCCAGACTGCTGTATTGCCTGATGGTGCATCCCACCCTCTCCCTGTTGTGTTTTGTGTACAGTTCCCGAGGCGAAGGTGTGGGAGGAGGAGTTTGACCTGAATTCCGTTCGGCTTTGCTTCCAGGCCTCTATCACTCTGCCTACAGGGGATCTGTTTCCTCTGGAGCCTGTGGTATCGCAGCCCATCTATGACAACAGTGAGTTGACAACACGTACACGTACACACAAGCACATACAATATATTGTATCACATACAATACTCTCCATATATATAATTGATGCAGATTTATGAATGTTGATAGTGATTCTTTTGGGTATAAGTGTGTGATATTTAATATCTTTTAATTCACACATTGGCGAGTTCACTGCTGTGCGTGGGTAAGCTGATAAGACTATATTGTATTTTAATAAAATACCATTGTCTGTGTGTAGCCACACAATTGCAGGGAAGTTCACACCCTCCTTCAACCTTAAAATCCCTGACACACTTTGTTCCTCTTTGCATATACACTTTTCTTGTCAGCCTGAAGCCATTTACAAGAATTAGTCTCAATAGTAATAGTAAGTATCTTTATTCTCATTCAGTTGCTGTGCCCTTTTTAACTCAAGTGAAAGCCAACTGAAAAGCCAGCATATGTATAGAAAATGTACTCTTTTTTTTATTTATAAATTGCTTGGGAATAAGTTGTTGCCAAAATATAATGTTTGCAACGGTAAGATGTATAGAAATGTCATGTTCAAATGCAATGAATGGGGAAATATGGTCACAAAAACATTTTGAAATGTGTGTATGTTTCACAACAATGAACACAATCCAAGAGTCGCCACAGTGTTGAGGATTTAATGTGTACATCTGTCACTTGTTTCACATTTGAAATGTGACACAACAAATCAAATGATTACACTTTGAATAAAATACTGAAATTAACTTTTTGCTTCACTGTGGTATAATTAAAATCTGAGAAAATACAGTAACTACATAATTAGAAACAATAGAAACAGCTTCCAGTGCATTTAAAAAAAATGTGCAAACAGAAAAGCCCAGATTAGAAAAATGTCTGTAGAGGAAGAATTTAATATTTTGGCTGTCTAAGGCGTGTAGTGTTGACTTATCAGCCACAGCCCAAATTCCTCTGCAGAAGAAAAGGTGTATGATGATCATCTGTAGCCTTGGTGATGTATTTATTTGGTCATAAATGCTTTTTGTGTCTTACAGGGGCCCCAAACACAGCTGAGCTGAAGATCTGCAGAGTCAACCGCAACTCTGGAAGCTGCAAAGGAGGAGATGAAATCTTTCTGCTGTGTGACAAAGTGCAAAAAGGTCAAATAGGCCTTTTGTCAGTTGATGGGTGAATCATTTTGGAAGGAAACACTGAAAGAACATAAAGACACAGCACAACTCTGAACATTTACTTTCATCAATTTGAATCCAAAAATAGAACTCTGAACTGACTAAGCAGACGTAAAGCTTGAAATACATCTGCAGCAGAACAGGAGTAAAGCTTTCACACCCACAAGATATGAGTGGGCGTTATTATGCTGACGGTACACCGGCTCCTGTTGAACATATAAATAGAACCCTGACTCTCATTATAAAGTGTACTACAGTCTGTGATTACCTACATGTTTCTTTACAGTAACACATTCAGTCAATTCTTTTTCTTTTAATCATACACCTTTTTCTTGAAGTTTGACAGCTGAAGCTAATTTCAAGGCTTCCAAGCTGTTGTCAGATTTGTGTTGCTTCACAACAAAAGTGATCCGACACTGTGGTGTCTTTGAGTTCCCGTACTTTAATAGCAACACTCACAGCGGATTTTCCATTGAAGCTGGAGAGAAATACCTCTGCATGATGTTGATTCTTCTTTTAAGTGGGTAGTCCATTCTCAGCTTTAGTATCGCCGTACTTATTTCCCATTTTCTGTTCCCCCACAGAGGACATTGAGGTGCGTTTCTTCCAGGACTCCTGGGAGGGAAAGGGCACTTTCTCCCAAGCTGATGTTCATAGGCAGGTGGCCATTGTTTTCCGCACACCGCCGTACCGTGACACTAACCTCTCTGAGCCTATTAGAGTCAAGATGCAGCTCCGCCGGCCCTCTGACCGCGAGGTCAGCGAGCCAATGGACTTCCAGTACCTGCCCACTGACCCAGGTAAGAGGCAATGTTCTCATGTTTCCATATGATGTCACTCAAGTTACTAATGAAAGCTTTTCCTGAGAATATTTAAAGCAATAAAACTGCTTTTGAAATATGGCACCTGTAGATGAATACAGGCTGAGTGAGAAGAGAAAGCGTACAGGGGACATGTTCCAGAACCTGAAGCTGGGGCCCATGCTGTCTAGTGGTAAATTGAAATTATTTCTTCATTTTGTTTACATTTATTTTACCTACCCCTCTGTGTAATGCGTCCTTGGGTTTCCAAAAAGGTGCTATATAAATGCAAGCTATTATTATTATTATTATTATTATTATTCTATCAAATAAAGTAATAGTGAATATTTTGTGTAGTTGTAATGTAATACAATCATGTCTGTTGGAATTTCAGTGTCCATTCCACAAGACAGGCGGCACTTAAGCCCGGCAAGGAGAACAGTCACAGCCAAGCCTCCATCAATGAATGCACAAGCTGGTGAGTGTGTTTCATTTCTTCATATTATGGTGGTTCTTTTGATCACTGCAGAGAGTGGCTGTGATTTGAATAGAACAAAAAGTTGATTAATAGATTCATCAGCAACTATTTTAATCATTGTCACTATGTCACTTATCAAGATAATCTGTAGTTACAGCTTCTCCAATGATATCTTGATTAGTCTAAAATAATTATCAAAATTAATTAGTTTTTACTGTATACCTACTGTATTATGGTTGAGGTCCCTAATAAAGTTCTACCAATAATTAACAGTGTAGTGTAAATCTGGCATTTGGCTTTTTTCTCCTTCTCTTCATCCTGTCATAAAGATATAAAGGCAGCATTTGAATCTGTAGCAACAAAGGTTATTTAAAAACATCCATAAGTGATGATTTCTTTAGGTAGTTGTCTGTATAAAGTTTGCACAAGATTTTCAGTATCAGAACTCAAATAGGTGTGTGTGTGTCTGTGTCTGTCTGTTTGTCTCTCCAGCAGCTGTGGTGCCCCCTGGTGCCAGTGGAGCGAAACCCCAGCCCTCCTACTCATACAATCAGCCAGGCCACCTCTTCTCAGTCCAGCCCAAGGTAGAGGCCTCTACTTCCATCTCTGCTGCAACTACAAGCCAAACATGGAGGATCATGGAGAGCTTGAATCTGGGCTCCCAGCCCAAAGCCACTCCAGTGCCCAACTTCGCAATGACCCAGGCACCAGCATCATCCTCTATGACCATTTCCACTGCCAGCCAGGACTACTCAACCGTCAACCTGTCAGACCTTCATGAATTCTTCCCCAACATTTCCTTAACCATCTCCCAGGAGCCGGCAGCGTCTCAGGGAAGCACGGCCTCCTCACAGACCAGCAGCTCCTTCACCCTCCAGGGCTCTCAGTTCCGGGTTGACGCACCACTTGCGGACGATGATATCCCAGAGTTCCCTAGCTTTCCCGAAGCCCAGGCCCCAGGCGCGCTGGACAACCTAAATATGGATGACTTTGAGGACCTTCTGAACCCCCCCCTCATGAGTGAGAGTGGAAACGACGTCTCGATGTTGGCTCATGTTTCATGCCAACAAGCTGCCCCTCCCAGCTCCTCTACTGTGGCCCAGAACAGTGCAGCATCCCAGAACACTTGTGACCCCGCCAGCAACCCAGGAAGCACCTGGATGAATTACCCCAACAGCATTGTCAACTTGCTTCACAACGAGGGCATGATCGACATCGCACCCAACAACCACCACCGGCCCGCTGAGCTGGATGAGTATGATGAGTTGATGTCTGCAGACGAGGATCGTCTCATTTCCATTTTTAACAATGGAGGCCAAGCTGAGTTTGTGTCAGGACACCAGACTTAGTTTGTTCATGTGATTTTATTATGGACATATTTACATAGACCACTTGTATCTGTCCCTTTAAGCCTTCAGAACTAAAACTCTTTTGTCAAAGACAAAAAAAGGAAAAAGGTCAAGAGCTGTAAGAGACGGAATGTAGCAAACCTGCTCACAGTGGACATGCGTATTCATTTAGTGGGTTTGTCAGGGCTTATGTAGTTTGCCTGACAAATGAGAAAATACAGGATTTCATCACCCTTGTTAAGCTCATATTTAGCCTAAATCATTAACATTATTCAGCCACTGTAGTCACCTGATGTTAGAAGATTGACCACAAACTGTTTGTTTTATAAAGACAATCGGATCAGATGCATTTCTTAATTCATATTTTCCTGTCATGGTTATTTTCTATGGAACATGTCAAGCATGTTTTTGTACTGAAAAAAATTTGGTAGCTCAGATCAGTGTTAATTAAATCTGTAAAGTGAAATGTAAGTTTGTTATTTTAAACAAAGTGGCTGGTATGGTCAGTAAGACTTAGAGGTAAGTCTACGCAAATGATGTCCATTATCCTTTTAATTTCCCCCATGTATTACTTTGGAACCTAATAGAATGTTTCCCATATTTCTGTAACAACTGTCTTATACAGGTGCCTTTGTTGAATCTCAACAAAATGTAGTAATGTGTTACGCACCAAATGAAGGTCTACATGTAAATAATTATTAAACAAGCAACATTAATAAGTACATGCTTATAGCAGAGAACAAGAGGTCCATGCACCACATTTATGCAGCTGTATCAGATCTTGTTGTGTCCGGCAATATCATTTTCTTGTTTGTTTTTTTTAAAGTTACTTTATGAATATGAATATGAGTGGAGGTGTGGTGGCTGAGAGGTACAGCCGTGTGCCTATCAACCGGAAGTGCCTGCTAAATGTAAATGTAATGAATATTGCTGCAGTATCAGTTTCAGATCTGTGTGTTGATATTCTGTAGAAAAAAATGCTTGATTGAGATGAGTGATTTTTATACTGGTATGATGTAAGCACATTATACTATATGCCTTTATTTGCTGTGATAAATGATTCATTGTCAAAATTCAAAAACACTTATTGGCAATAAAAAAACACAACATATTAAGATGGTCTTCAAAAGTAGACTTTATTTGGCAACTCTTATTGTGGTTCAGTACAAACTAAAAATAATTATAATAAAGCCAAACCAATGAGACAAATGTATATGGTAAAAAATAAATTCCTCATTGGATGTAAGTTTTCATCTGAACATGTGATTACAAATGAAGGCTTTCTTCAGCCATCAGGTAAGTGTGGATGCATTACAAACCAAACAGCCACAATACAAAAACTCATGAATGAAATGATTTCAATACAAAAAAGTGACAATAATTCAGGTCACTTACAGCGTGAGAAGATGAGACTGAAATTAGATTTAGTGATTATTTTTTTGCCAAAATGAAGAACTTGAGATCAAAATTCAATCACTGACTTCCAGAAACCTTCCAGTCAGTGAGTTAGTGCCGTGTTACTGCACAGCCAAGCTCATTTAATAACAGAGTGCCTTTTCACTCTGTGCCCTCATATTCTGAGAGGCTTATGTCACTTCAAGATTGGTGACTTTATTCACAATGTGGGAACGTCGGGGTACACACTCCAGGTCAAATTTGCTTTCATATATGGTTGGACAAAGCTTCCAGCGGTTGTTCCGGTAGATTCCCAGGTATGTGTACACGTCTGGCTTGTAAGAGAGAGGGCATTTGACCCCTGTGGCACGGATGACTGAGTCCAGCCTTATAACCTCGCTCTCATCAGTGAAGTTCTGGTTATAGGCACAAATTACCTGCTTGCCCTCTCCCTTGGGATTATGGGGACTGACTTTAACTGAAGAGATCTTCCCATCCAGGGCTGCTCTGGCCACACACTCCCAGGCATGGTCCAACTTGAAACCAGAGTCCAGGTGCATCAGCCACTTGCCCGTGAGCACGCCATGGTTCAGTGCCAGCTCCTTCACTGTCTGGAAACTTGCAGGCCGACCACTGGCTAAAAGTTTGTCCCAACTCTCCTGGAGACCCATCACATCCCCACCGCTGGGGCAGTGGTTTGTGCCCAGCACAGCGATCCATCCCACTGGGCTAGCACCACCTTCCTCATCACCAAATCTGTACACTTGTGAGGGCCTGTTGCTCTCCAGCCAGCCATCAAACTCGGACCTAGGAGTTCTTCTCGAGTCAAACACAATCCAGGGGTCCATGTCTGCAGCCATCGCTTCAGCAGCATAGGTCTCTGCAGCAAAGGGGGTCCGTACCTCGCCATCTACAGGGGCCTCTTCCTCCTCCATAATGCTGTCAGTGTAAAGCTATTAAAAGAGTCCTGGAGAGTATCCTGTTGAAAGGAGGAAGGTGTTTGATATTTTTATTTAAACCACAAGTGCAGTCTCTGTTTTAGTTTATAGTACTTCCAAACCCAGACAGCAGTGGAGAGCTGGATTACTTGCGAATGTTTACTGCCACTTTACTTTACTGCTAGCTAACATGCTACATTAGCAAGACTTGTTTATTAGCTAACGTCTGTCCACCAAATCTTATATTTAAAAAATAAGTTGCTATCCGTTTAGTTTGTGTATCGTCTAAGTTGACGACATAATTACACGCAGATTTAGTTAACGTCGATGTTTTTTTATTGGTTGGATCCAGTCTTAGTGTAGCTAGCCGTCTAGCATGTCATTTTACCATCGTCCATGTTCGTCTTCTCGACACATTTGGAGAAAGATTATTTAACTTAATTTAATACGCTATACCAGCTGTTGATCACAACTAACGTTATAACACACATACTTTACATGTGGACAATAGGAATGGTCGCAGACTCTGGACGTAAAGACTTAACCAACCTGCAGGTGTTGATTTGTTGTTCTTCCGTAGCGCAGCCCGGTGCTTTGCTCCTGTCTGTATCGAAAAGCGGTATGATGTCAGTTTTTGTCCTGCCTATCTACTAAATCACGTACGTAGGAAGTTGTTTGTTCTTTTGATAAATTCGGCGCACAAACAAAGTAGGTAAAGCTGCGTAGTTATAAAACAAATACAATACACCCTTGCTGTAACTACGATATGCATTTAAGCATTGTAAATGAAGCTTTGACTTACTGTATTTACTTAGCGTATCCAATGACTCATTAAATTACAATATAGCGTTAACAGGTTCCTCGTGCTGTGTTTATCCGCAAGTATGCAAGCTGGCATTCATTTAAGTTGTTTTGTTCTGTGTAGATATCAAGTGCAATAGTCTTAGCGTTACACATTTAGCTCATAATAAACCTCATGTGTACATAGTATTCATATACAAGTTGTGAGTTGTAGTGTGCTCCAACCTGACGGCGCTGTGACCCTGCGGAACCAAGCTGACCTGCCAGGCACAGGGAACTAGTTACGAGTCGACGACGTGCTAAGGAGTTAGCCGGTTAGCAACTGCTATCTAGTGTTTGCGCGGTGGAGGTGATTTATATATGATATAGAATAAAACTCCAGAATATATTGTATTTTATTTTAGGTAAGCCATCCAGGTAATTTAATTATGCCCAGCAAAAAGAAGAAATACAACGCCAGATTCCCTCCGGTAAGTTTAAACTTTGCTTAACCGGTGTAAGACAAGCTAATGCTAGCAAACTGTGTGATTGAAAGCTAACTTCTATAGCTAGCTTGAATGGGATTCGGCCTGTATTGTTGACCGGAGAGCTAATAAGCTAACTAGCAAACAGATGCAAGCCATGTTTCACTAAAATGTATATTACACTGCCATTATACCAATGTTGTTGGCTTCATTGAATTTTATAACTTACTTTGTATCCCAGTGTTTGCTAAGGTACGTTCAATGTGTGCGACTTAAATTAGCTTGCGAGTTCACTAATTAACGTTGTTTTTAGCATGACAAGCTAGCTAAGTGAAACTGAACGTTATGCTTCTGAGCAAATCTGTTGTTTGTAGGTGCACGTTAAGCAAACTGATCCGAGGTGTTAACAGTGCACACACATCAGAACATCGGGTCAACATGACCGGAATAAATGGTTTTAAACATGCATTCTATGAATGTACTCTTATCATGATCCCGACGATTCAGAAGTGTCTTCTGTATTTTGGTAACATGCAACGGGCCTTGGGGTTTTGGTACACAAGAAGCTATCTTTAAAAATCCAAAAGATAAAATATCTTGTCAATGTATTCACACACATTGTCTCACTGTACACACATACGTAAAACTAAACATTTTCTCATTGCAGGCAAGGATTAAGAAGATTATGCAGACAGATGAAGAAATAGGAAAAGTGGCTGCAGCAGTGCCTGTTATTATTTGTATCCTTCCTTCCAAATATTTTAATATCACTGCAGGTTTTGGTTTATTATGCATGTGTTTTGAATGTACAGAATGATGTTGATTTTAAGTTGTCTTGATTCATTTAGACAAGTGATCTCAAACTAACTCAGAGCTAAAACTGTTACTTAATAAATAAACTAAAAATTAATTGAGAACGATTAAGTTCGACTTTGAAATCATTGCAAACGGAATATCTGTAGGCTCTGGACTGTTGCTCGGACAAAAGAAGACATTTGAAAAAATCTCTTTGGGCTCTTGGAGCTTGTGATGGGCATTTTTTTTTTTTACGTTTTCCAGACTGATAAGTAATTGAAATTATAATATAATTAATGACAGATTAATCAATAATGAAAAAAAATGTTAGTCAGTTCTAGTCTGACTATATTTAGTAAGTTATTTATTGCTTTTCTATCTGTAGTTAATGAATGGCATTAGCAGCGGAAAGTGATATTTGCTGTTTTTTGGTTCTGCACAGTTACAACATAAGTTAGTCTATGTAAGCCAATCTGTTTTATTTAAATTAAGGACACAGACCTGCTGCATCATAACTTCCTTTACCGATGCGTCAGCGAGAGCCCTGGAGCTTTTTTTGGAATCATTGCTTACAAAGGCCTGTCAAGTCACCCAGTCTAGGAATGCAAAGACAATGACAACATCGCATCTGTAAGTTTTTATGTTTGTGTGTGTTTTGATAAAGAACTAGTCTATATTGCACTGTGTTGGTACATTTAGGCACTTCTTTAGGTGTCATCCTCTGCTCAGTTCTGACAGCCATGCTGTAGGTGTGAATTCAAGCAGCCAACAGGAAATCCTATTGAAGTTGTAATCTCATTTTGGATAAATGTAGCTGAAAAGGTGTTATGTCTTGATTTCCTTTGGCTTTAGATAAGGACAAACTGTGAATCACCAGATTCACAGTGGCAACACCTGACTCAGATTCTGCATTTATCTCTTTGTCTATTTGACACCAGTTTGGTTTTTTACTCGAGTCTAAATGTGAGTGTTGAGATAACAAGGTACTGATTTAAAAATTGGATGTACATGTGTGTTCACAGAAAGCAGTGTATTGAGCTGGAGCAACAGTTTGATTTCTTAAAAGACCTGGTGGCAACGGTGCCGGACATGCAAGGCGAGGGGGAAGAGAACCACACAGAGGGGGGAGCAGAAAAAGTCCCACGCAGGTATCTTTCTGTCTCACACACACACACACACACACATATACACACACACACACACACCAATACACCATGTCTGTATAGCACCACAACTACCAAGGAATTAAACGGTTCAAAGTTGATAGCAGGAAACTCTGGTATGCAAGGTCGTATTTGACATAAATCGCTAATCCAGGTTGTTATTTGTGCCTTGTCCAATCACTGTATCGTGCAGCTAAATTTGACTCATTAATGTGGTTTATCACTTGATTAGTCTATTTATAATTTAATCATCTCTGATAAGTGCATGCACTCACACTATTATGTGGAATACATGAATCACTTCATGCGTCAGGATGACGCTCCTTATATAGATGCATGGACGGTTACCTATGTTTTTTTTCCAGGAACAGCTATTACTCATCCTTGCGGTGTTACCTTATCACTGTTTGCATTTTGATTTTGAGAGTATAAATTAATTACAAAAAAGACAATCGAGAGGGGCATTGTTTCAGCTCTACAGAGTGAGAAGTAATTATTGAGGATTGGAGACAAGAGAAAGCAATATTGACTGACAAATCAAACATTGGTACAGCAGCCAAATTGAAGCAGATAATTAAACATAAAATAAAGAGTAAGAAGACTTATTTCAAGAGAGTGTGGCTGATTCTATTGAGATTCAATTTAAAGTGGTTGTAAGCTCCAAATATTTAGGCACTTGGTGTCAGCTGTGGGAATGAGGCATGTGGAGTCACAGTTCCTTTTGAATATAAATGGCAAAAAGTCATTTACACCGGCAGTATCGCTCATGTTATTCCCTGCAGAATTGTCTCTGTTAATCTGAATAATGCATGGGGGGTGACTTTCCCTGCAGCCTAATGTTGCACACTGACTTTCTAATTTTGATTTGTTTTGTAAGCTAAAATTGTATTTCATAAGGATGCAACTAAAAACCAAACTTGTTTTTGGTTTAAAACATCTGTCATGGGTGTTTTTGCATAAAATGCTAAGTGTAAATCTGAATATCTCTCTCATGTTGTTATTGTTGTTGTTGGCTTAGGAGGAAGTCATTTCAAACTCAATTGTCAAACTCAAAGTCAATTGTTTTTTGTTTTAGAAAAACTCTTGTTATTATGTCACCACAAAACAGACCTGAACTTGCTTAAAACAATTTATTATTACTAACAATTCTGAATGAAGGGTTTTTTTTTTGTCTTTTAATGACAATAATCAGTAAGTGTGTGATCAGTTGTTGCCTTCTGTTAACAGCTTTCAGACCAAACAACGAGTAGGCCAGTCATTTACCGATACCGCTCAAGGAACTTCTGTAGAATCCTGTAGCATGACCTTGACTTGAACTTCTCTGAAATGTCCTTCCTCCACAAACCTGAAACGGTACAATTACATAACGTTTGGTTCTTCTTCTTTTTCCCCCCAGGGGTCGAAAACCAGGGTCTGGCCGCAAAAATGGAGGGGCTGGTTCCAAAGGCAAGGACAAGAAGTTGTCTGGCACAGAGTCGGAGCAAGAGGTGGGAGTTTACATTCAGAGTGGGGATGTCTGTGTGTTTGAGGTAAGAAGGCTCATTGGTGCCTTTCTTGTGATGGAAACAGGACGACTCTGAGGACAGTGAGACAGATGGAGATGAGGAGGACGGCTCTCAATCAAGCACAAATCTGCAGGCTGCATCCAAGTTCCACAGGTATAGACACAAACTGTGTGTTTTGAGATACTGTATATTAGCAATCAACAAATTAATCGGGCCACGATCTGGCATTTTGATGAAAGCAGCAGCGCTGATGCCTGCACTCACAAGGCTGATAAACAAAACGTGTCTGCAGACACATCCGCAGGCAGTCTTGTCAGTGTGGCTCCCTCCTTGTGTCAATGTCACCATTATACGGGCAGACGTCAGTGGGTTCTGTGGAACAGTGGGAAACATTTCGGGGGGCATGCCAATGCTAGATGTAATGTTACCTGATAGAAAACAATAACACCGTAAGAGAGTACACTCTTAATAATTTATACAATGTTTACTGTCTGTATAATTAGACTGATTGCTGTCTTTTACTGAGACTGTGATTAACATGTTGAATTGGAACAGTAAGCCTTCAACAGTCTCAACTGCTTACAGGGCTTGGTAAACTACTGTATGGACGCCCCTACTCCTACCCCAGAAACATTTAGCACATTTGTGATGGTTGTGGGAAGGTAAGCAAGTTAATTGTGAAGCCTTTAATTGTTGGTGCTGTGATCATTAAGCACAGTACATAACAAACATATTTTCATCAGTGGCAATCATATACGTGATTATGCTATGCAAAGTTAGTCAGCAGTAGAGTATCATCAATAGCCATCTAGCAGAACTATTCTCAAATGGGCAAAACCAGCAGCCCCTGCAGTCAGCTGAGGCAGAGGAGGTAGGATTGATGGGCGTCTGAAGTGAACCATTTCTGCTCTCGTAAGTGATTGTTAGTTAGAAGCTAGTTAGTTACTTACAGTCCGTTGCATTTGCTAATAGAGATACCCTTGGTTCTACAAGTGGGCTTACGTTAACAGGAGTCCTAAACGTTATCAACTTGCCAACATTATGAGCTTCTTGCTATAACATAAAGTTCTGCACTTGTGTGTGTGTGTGTGTGTGTGTGTGTGTGTGTGTGTGTGTGTTTGTGTGTCTCCCTCTGTGGGTGTGCGTGTTTGTCTGCGCTTCAGGCTAACTTGGCACAGTGTTTGGGCTTGTAACCGAGTCTGTCAGCAAACATTCAAAAATATGTTCCGGGACAGTTTTTTGAAGGTGGTGGAAAAAGTTAGTTTGGTGCCCTGCATTTGCCTAAATGTCCTCAGTCACCACCGTCTTTTCTAAATGTTGTTTAGAACTTACTGAGTGTTGTCAATTGTTGTATTTTATCAGATGCAAAAGACAAGAACAAATAATAATAACACAATATCAGCATCATATATCGGCCATCAGCCACCCTGCTATCTAAATATCAGCATTGGCCATTAAAAATGTAATATCTGTGGACCTCTACTGAATACCCAAATTGCATGTGCATGCTGTTGTCACTGTTGGTTGAACAGTGTAAACATGTCACCCAACCCTAGACTGCAATCTTACTAGGTCGCACCTACTTTCATTTCCTCATCCTTTTCAACACAACACAAGTCTGAATGGAGCGATAAGAGAAACATAAAGGCTGAAGCACAAGATTAAATGCACATCGTGTTCGTCTGATTAAGAGCCTGTGCATTTAGCTCTTTCCGTAAAGGCCCTGCCGTGTCAGAATAAAGCAATAAGCATGTAAATTAAGCTAAAATGATCCACTGTAAGCTTCTCCACGTTTCATTCGGAAGAGAAAGAATGTGCTATTCCTTCTCTCAACAGCAAATAATGACAGATATATGTGATTGTTAAGTTGTTTGGAGGCTCACTGCTCTTATTATACATTTACAAGTTGTGTGCCACCTGGTAGAGATGGAGAAAGCTGGTGGATCACCTTGCAGCCAAAAACAGGGAGAGGGCACTGTTTTTCCACTATGCTAAAACCATCACTTCCACACTACTTTCTCATTCAAAGCAGGGGTTAGGTTTAGAGTTTACACTGGAACATATAGTGTACTCACAACAGTAAGAATGCTGTTGATGGACACAGTGGAATTGCAGGAGCTTCTCACAGCTGGAAAACTTGAAACCATTCTAGATGGTGGTAAGATAGCGTTTTGAACACCCCCAAAAAATAAAATAAAAAATGTGTTTAATTACCTAAAGCCCCACTTTGACCTACATGTAGTGGCACACATATTCTATCCTATATTCCTGTTAGAATTATAATATTTTATTTGTATACTATGATAAAGTATATTTTATATTATTAGTATAGTGTAGATTTGGGACACTGATGATTTTATGGCAAAGATTGGCTGAAAAAGCAGAAATTGCACAGTTGGGTTTAATTTGAGCGGACATGACTCCTAACGCCTGGTTTACACCTCTGCCTGTACCCCCGCAGCTCGAACGCACCCCCCCAGTACACGCACGTGGGCAACATGGTCCCAACGGGCGGCATGGCTCCCGCACAGCCCCAGGGCGGCATGGCTTTTGCCCCCCACCCCTCCATGATGAGCGTGGCACCACCTCCCCCAGGCGCTGCGCCGCACAAAAACGAGGATGACGATGACGAAGACTATGACTCTTAGCTCTCTTCCTTCCTCCTCCTCCACCACTCACACATGCACATACACTCTTTCAACATTATTTTCGATTCCTTAAGTTGTTCTTGCGGCGGGCGCTCTAAGCAGAGGAGGGAAAGACTCTTCATCGCAGCCTGCTGACAGAAAAGCCACCGGCTATAAGACACCGCCACAGGAGACTGAAAACTGGTTGTCTGTTATGTGTTTTAATTTTCTTTTCTTTTTTTCTTTTTAAAGGTTTTATTTTATTGTAGAGGAAAATCCAATGAGGATGTTTTTTAACAAGTCAGTGGTTCTGTTTTGACTATTAAAAATGGCAGTTGTCACTGTTGCCATGAGCCCTCGAACAGGATAGGTGTGGTTTGTGTTGCCTGGTAGCTTTTTCTTTTGGCACTTTTCTTTCTTCCTCAATCCTCTGTAGTAGACATTATAAAGTGAGCAAATCAGTCACTCAAATCCTCAGGTTGGCTGAAAAGATTCTATAAGTGGTAGTAAAAGTCTTATTATAGCCTTTGATGCTCATACAAAGGTAACTAGTTGAGATGAGTTCAGGGCAACAGTTTGTAAAGTATTTGGAAGGAGATCAGCACTTGTTGAAGGGAAAGGAGGTCATTGTCTCCCCCATGAAGTGTTATATTACCATGTTATCGATTGGCTATGAAATACTGCTGTTAAGTGGGACCCGCTTCCTGGCTTCGTCACAACTTGCTGGTCAGTCCAATTGTCAGGCTGTAACATAAACAAGGAAGCGGGTGTATTTTTAGCTATCCACAGCTTCTTTAAATAAGTTTCTATTTTTAATTCACGTTTTTATCAAGAGAACTGTATACCTCCACAACCACAGCCCTGATTCAGATATCAGCAGGTTAACCATTTACATTTTGTTCGTTGTTGTTTTTGACACTGTCAGAACCTCTGGCAGGTGGACCTTGTGTATTATTTTATACGACCATTAAATTCCCCTGTATTTCCCATCAGAAGTATACTGTGACCCTTAACTTTGTTTTTAAAGTTGTTTGTCTCCTTTGTCCTCTAATTTCTAATCGGGCCACCCCTCCAATTTTGAGTAACGTTCTCCTTTATCTTTGACATTTCCCCCCCACTTTTAGCTTGTTTTAAATGTATCCATTGAAAGCAGAGATGGGGCTCCCATTTATGTGTCAGTGTCAGTATGAAATGTTTCCGAATAGACAGTTGAAGTTGACACTGTGTTGTAAACTTTTAACGTTCTTTTTATTTTGTATGGGTGAAATAAAGTTCATATTTCAATTAAAAGAGCAATCCTCGTCTGGGTTTGTTGTGTTTTTCATATCGGAGATGAATAGCCTGTGATGCTCTCCACATCAAGCATATCTGCAACGGCGTCAACCTTTAGACACAGTTCTTTGTTTTCTGGCTGGAAGCGTAAAACCTGACTCCTGTGGCATCTTTAAGCAAAATATTTTATTTCAAAGCGCTTCCCTTCCCCCTTGATTTTTTCATTTCACAGGCGTGGAACACGTCCTTTTTAGTCCTGACTCGATGCTGTTTTTCCTTTCACCTTTTGATTGTAAAAAAAAAAAAAAAAAAAAAGTTTCCTGTGGATGTTTCTCATGTTGATTTACAGGCCAATGACTTCTGCAACCTGAAAGACAAGGGCTGTTTTTTATTCTCAACATTGCAGCTTCCTCCTGGTATTTGAATCAGATAAGTACAAGACAGCACAGGTTTGTGGAAAGGTGTTCACAGAGAGGTGATTGTTACCACCATAGATGCACTCTTTCAGCGTGTCCGGCTCCCACTCTTCCTCCTGCCTTCTGGATTTTTTAAATGCTCCATTTTGTCATGTAAATGCAGCCGCCTCTTTTAACCCCCACCCAAGCAACCCTGACCCTCAAAAACAACTGCATCCTTCCTGCACAAGCGTTGACTCAGCGGACTGTGAGGAGGGTGGGGTTAGCTGTGCGGGAGAGTGTGTGTGTGTAAGTGAGGGAAGAGGTGGGAGGGGGTGTAGGTGGTTGACATTAGGAGGTCGGTGTCCAAACAAATCTGGGGGGGGTGGAGCCATCAAAGGGCTAACAGAAGGAAGCACACTGTTTCCACACAGCAGCCGACGGGGCCAAAGGTGCCCTCTGATTCTCGTCCTCCCATGAAGTCTGACTCCTCTGCACTTTGAAAATGTGGGAAAAAGGAATTCCCTGACCTTTTTCAAGAATAAACGTCTTTCATTGCTCTTTGAAAAGCATGTTTAAAATACACCCTGTGTTTTAGCCATGCCGAGGCCTTGAACAGAGGCCGCACTGGAAACTCATGAATCTACTCTCAAGTCTGTACTTCAGGACATTTTTAAATACTTCTGAGCATTATGTCCTTGCTTCACCATGTTAGTTGATATGGGATATGTTGACATGGTTTCTATACTAATAATACAGTAAGGTATGGTAAATTTGATTTAGAATGGCAATCATTTAATATTGTAATACAGTTTTACACCGTTGAAGCAATACTTAATACATTTTTTATTAAGACAATGTGCTGAACTACTCTGCTGAAATCTAGAGCTTTTACAATAGAACGATGATACTGAAAGTGAACTGAAAAGGTGCATTTCGTCCCTGGAATAAAACATTAAAATGAGCTACACCTGACTTTATCTTAAGTAGAAGTGACCAGCAGCAAATCCAACTCAACAGTTCTTCCACCTCTTTCAGGTAAGTACTGTAGCTGTATCAGACTGCATAAAGAACATTAAAGCAGCCATGAGATAAAGGCTTTTAAAGGGGTTCCTTGAACAGAAGCTTGAAACTCCTGTTTTATTATAACGTAATATATGTTGTTGTTGTAACAGCTAGCAGATGGGATCAAGAAACAATCAAGGTGTATAGCAATAGAGCAGATGGCAAGTACTTAAAATAACCATATAGCATATGCAATATACAAAACATGCAGTGTGTAAAATAACACTACTGAAACACGATGAAGACAATTAGACCTATTAAAGGAGGAATCTTTTGATGATTTTTTGGAAACATGAAGTTATTTGGGCCAACGTTTACCCACAGTTATATATATATTACTTTATTAATTAAGTGTTATTGTTATACAGGATTACCTTTTGGTAAATGTTTTGAGTGTTTTTTTCTTGCTCAGGTTAATTTATGACCACGTGAGCCATGATAAACACAGGATGTTTTTGGGTGAATTGCAAAATAAATACCATATTAAATTATGCTGCATGGTCAAGAGAAAATCGGCACTAAATGAAAATTAAACTGGTAAATAGTGTCATCGAAACGTAACAAATGTTCTTCTTTTAATTTGAAGGCATAACCTCACCATAATTGTTACGTTTGTAGGTATTTTCTGCTAACTTGACGCACCTCCAATTCAGGAATAGCAGCACTGTGAAGTTAGCAGGGAAATGAAATACAGGAAGACATGGAATTCAAATAAAAAAAACATAATACATAAAAATCTTATAAATACCCAATATACACAGATGGATTGCACATAATAACTAGTGAATTGTTTACTTTTATTTAAAAAGTGAAATAAATGCGGACCAAAATAGGTCTAAATTAATTATTGTAAAACTGTGGCCCATCTTTATACTTAAGTCTGTAATTTCGCTTTAGCGTGATAGGATATTTGATGTCACATGGTTGCTTTTTAACCTTTTTTTTTCAGGGAGGACATGATTAAAGTCAATTGGTGAACACTTATCAGCGAGTTAGTGACCTTTCTCTGATCATTTATTTCCTAGGCTAATTGATAACGTATTTTGTAATCAAAGTTGGGTAGCGTTTGTCCTCAATGATAAATTAATTTCACCATAATGAAAGTGTATTTGATTCACTGCACTGGCTACACTAATAAGAAAGTTGTAATATTACATTTTTATTCAAACTACCATTTACATTTTTCTCATAATCCCTTTAAACGAAAACGTCAGCAAACGACCATTAAATATTCCTTGCGTCTCATACAAACGTGCGTTTTTGTCCGAGTTTTATTTTGACACTTCTTGCCGGATGTGTAATTATTCATGCTGTCTAGCTTGACTGTGGCCTGTCATCTGACTCTTCCTGTTGGGAGAGAAAAAGTTTTGAAACCCCACCCTCTCTGCTGACTGTAAGCACACACGTAGAAGTGGTTCGAGGTCCTGACGACTGAATACTGACTGAGGAAGAGGAATATGATCATACGTTATGATGGAGTTAATGCGCTGTTTCGATACCGACTATAAGAAGGAACCCTCCGAGCGGGACCAGGCTACACGCTGAAGTCTAACGATGAACTATCGGGATTTGTTACTGCGTGTTTCTAAAGCAAAGTCGAGCAGGTTTGGATAGCTCTTCCTGTTCAAAGTCAGCGGTTCCTAAGTTTTTATGTTGTGATAAAGCCCGGCTCATTGCGTGCTTCTGATGAGACCGTAAGTATGGACGCTCTGCCGCAAAGGGATGCGGGATTTCCTGCGGTAGTGCCGCAAAGTTGCGGTCAAACGCGGTTATTGGAGACTTGGTCGTAATAATGCGAAATGGTCAGCCCTGAAACTTGTCGTAAAACACTGGTTGGCTGAACTGAATGCTCCTTTCCTGCTATTCTTCTCCGCTTCTCAGCGCTTCCTGCTTGTGGTGGCCACTGCACTTAATGGCTAAAAATACATAAAAACTCCAAATGGACAGCTAAATGTAGTGGGAACCTTCATTTGGAGGTGCACTTGCAACACTCGAAGTGTTTTTCCACAAGCTTTGGACACATTTCTCTTTGTCCTTACACTTTGAGTTGTCAAAATCAGAACTCAACAGGTGGCAATTTGGACTGAGGGAAGAGAAGAGCTAATTCACCCAAAATGAGGGGATTCAAGAGCCTCCTAAATACAGGCCGGTGAAATGATATTGTTTTGGAAAGCACCCGCCACACCAATGATCAGAGAGACATTCAGTGGAGACAGCGATCTCTTGACTGATTCTGCATTTTCCAATACAAAGCTTGGCATTTCATTTCCAGACGAATGAAAGACACTTGCCATTCAGTTATCTTTGAATTCTCTCCGGAAGCCCACTTGTTGGTCAAGCTTTTGAACACATTTCACTGGTCCCTGATGAACCAACAAGAAAGACAGCAAAGGGAGCGAGGTGCAATAAAGTACTCCTTTGTACTTTATTTTCAAACCCTTTGGGTGCAAAATCAGGTCCAGTCAAAACATCTGCTGGAGGCTCCATGGAGCCGCTGAAGAACATATTCAGTCGTGGCACGCTGTCAAACTGGAAGAATTTGGAACAATCACAAAAAGGGAACTTCACCAACCCTGTGTGGACAGCCTTATTCGACTATGAGGCGTCCTGTAAAGATGAGCTCACCTTGCGTAAAGGTGACCTGGTGGAAGTCCTGTCTCTGGACTCTGAGATATCGGGGGATGAGGGCTGGTGGGCAGGTAAGGTCAACAACAAGGTGGGCATCTTCCCATCCAACTACGGCTCCTTCAAACCAAATGGTTACGGGAAGCTTCCGGTTAGTGGCGTGGTCAGCGAGCTCGGCCCGGCCGTGGTGGGCGAGTTTGAACCCGAGGCGGTGGATTTCCGGGAGCTGAGCCTGGAGGAGGTCATCGGGGTCGGGGGATTTGGAAAGGTGTATCGTGGTACATGGAGAGGCCGGCTGGTGGCCGTGAAGGCTGCCCGGCAGGACCCAGACGAGGACATCAGCGTGACGGCGCAGAACGTCAGGCAGGAGGCGCGTTTGTTCGCCATGCTCACTCACCCGAACATCATTGCCCTGAAAGGCGTCTGCTTGCAGGAACCCAACCTGTGCCTCATCATGGAGTACGCTTCAGGTGGAGCACTGAGCCGGGCGCTGGCGGGGCGTCGCATCCCGCCGCACGTCCTGGTCAACTGGGCCGTGCAGATAGCCAGAGGGATGTTGTACCTGCACAGTGAAGCCATCGTCCCCGTCATCCATCGGGATCTCAAGTCCAACAACAGTAAGTCCTTCAAGCATGCAGTGCAAATCATTTATCAATCAAACCCCGTCTGTCAGTGTTTGATCGATGAAAATAAAGGGTACAGACATATTTACTGGGCCTTCTTGTGTGGCAACATGGCCCATGGCAGTCATGGTGTAATGCTGCATATAAAGCTGTTAGGGCTTCTCTTAGTGATTACAAGGCCATGTCTTCAACAAAGGCGACATGTTTAACTCCCCCACCACACTGTAAGACCTGCGCTCCAGTAGAATTATTAACTCAAACAGGTCATTAGTCTCTTTACTTTTGATTTTGCACCATAACTGGTACAGTCCAAGTCATTGTCTAAGGGTAATACAGCAGCTTTGTCTAGGGGTATAGATCAAGATCATTACAAAGCATTGGGAAATAAGATTAGTCCTACAACTCATCTTTTTGGATCGCATCCCAGTCATGTGACTGTAAAAGGTAGGCCAAGGCTACAGAGGCGGGAAGGCCTGCAAATACGTGCGGTTGATGGGGTAAAATGCCATGCTCTCCTAGGAAAGGTCAGGAATTTGAGAGGAAGCATTTCATTTTAGCACCGACACAACGCACACTTTGGACTTTGATGCCGTCCGGGGGCTGATGGGAAAGGTCTTGCATCAGTGTTACGGGCGCTCCTGGCAGACGTATCATTGGACCTTGTAATTAAAGCTACACTGCAGAGAGATGTATTGCTGATGAAGCTTTCTGTCTCCTCTTTTGAAGCAGAACAAGTGCCTTTCTCAGCTCGAACATTGCTTTTAGCTAACGTTAACACTGAGCCACCTGCATTTTACATTCTGGTGATGCAGCATATAATCCCTGTCAGCTCTGTGGCTGTATCTGTTGCGGTCCAAAAGATTCTGAACCTCCCTCGGCTTATCCTGTCTGTTACTGCAGATCACTAAAATACACCGAAATAGAAAGAGATAATGTTTGCTCCTTGTTTAACTGAGAACGACCTTAAAACATGTAGGTGATGTGAATGTGACCTTAATTAGGAGCACTAGAAGGTGCACCTTCCACAGGTCCTTAAAAAGTCTTAAATTCACATTTCAAAATAAAATGTTTGGGAAGAGATTAAATATGTATTTTCTGAATGCTGTGAGCATGGTCTAAAATTCACTTCAAGTGGGAAACTCCTGTACGTTTGATCTTTGGCACAATCAACAAGAGTTGAACAAGCACCAACTGTTTCTCTCATTGATCATCGACCATTCCCTTAAGCATCTGCTCATACTCTGTTCCACCCTTAGCTTATCTTCACCCTTGTGTCAAGTTCTTTCCTGGGAAGCACTATCAACTGCAATAATGTCTCCTGTAGCTCAAAACAAAGTGGTTATGGTAATGTGGTGTTTGTATATGAGTCAGGCTACAGCGAACACAATCCTCTCTGTGTGCTGGAAGATGATATCGCTCTTGTGCCTCCTCCTGCCTTTTGCTTTTGTTCTTCTTCTCTCAATCTTTGTCCCAGGCCTGCCCCTACATATCTCCATAGAGCAATATCCTGTTGTGGTGGTGGATGGGAATGTGGGGAGGGGGGGTCCCTCTCAAGCAGTTCAGCAATAATGTGCCGCGCTGTAAGTAAAGTGCTGACAGGTTTAACACACAGGTGCAAGAGCTAAAATACCGTACAGATGATGGGGCAGGTAGGCTGACAAGTCCTCAGAATAATGGTGCAAGTTCTTCATTCTGGAGCTGCTGTTTTGCGTCGGCGCTCTGCAATTATACAGAAAGAAGAACCTATTTCCAATCGTGGGGGGGGAGAGAGAGAGAGAGAGAGAGAGAGAGACCCAAAACCTTTACCATCTTTTACCTCCTAACCAAAACAATAGGGTGAAGGAAGTGACCACCAGCACATTATTACATTAAAAAGAAGATTACTTTGGACCATTAGGGCCAGCTGTTGCCGTGATGGATTAAGGTGAAGACTCATTATACCTGAAGGGCTGATTAAACAGGAGCATTGAAGAACGTGTATGGTTGCATGGTGGGGCGCCTGGGTTGAAGCCAGAGGCCATAACTGGACTTCCACCAAAAGGAAATAGAGAACAGAGAGTAGAGCAGCCCCTTTCTCTTTCTATTCTCTTTCTATTGTCTCTATATGTGGTGATGAGAGTTCTGGGATCTCTCACACTATATGCACTCAGTCATTTTCTGTTTTTAGCAGACTAGGGTTTTAGTATCGTGGTTATCTAATTGAGGTTTCAGTGCTTTACCACTCTGTAAGCCATACATCTCTACAGGAAACACAGACTCCTTTTTAAAGTTCAAAGTTTTTTTCTTCTGTAGCGTACAGATCTGATTTGATACCTTACAGATATGTCCGGTGCTGTGTTTTGAGTAAAGTCATCTACTTTAACAGGTTTGTTTCATGCTATCTGAGCATTCAGTGGTCAGAGTGCTGCTGTTTTTATTTTTATTTTTTATCAAATCATTCATTTTTAACCTCATTGGCTAACAAAGGCTAACAGCCTGTGTCAGTGGTTCAAAACCTCAGACTTTGAACCGTGACCCAGATTAGCTTTCTAGGTAATTCTTAGTTTTTATCCACGAGCATGGACAGGTCTTTGGGGAAACTTGTCAGCTGTGGCACATTAAACAGCTTAAAATCAGTGCTCAGTTTATCTGCTAAACAGTCCTTATTCCTCAGCACCGCTGCTAACAAATGCTGTCTCTCTTTGGCTTGTAAGCCACAGTTACTAGCACGAGTCTGTTTACATTGTGTCTCGGTGTGCCTGCCGGATCAGCTGTCAATCACATGCATACGGTCCCACCCACTCAGGGGCTGAAAGACTAAAGGAGCACATCGTAAGTATCGCCCAAGACTTTTCTTCTTTCCTTATCAAATCATATAAAAAATATGAACAGTAAATTTGTCAAATTAATTTGACATGGTTGTAACAAGGGCTGAGTTGTGTAACCTCCGGCGGCTTTAAAGCAGCACATTCACACAAACGTATAAAGACAACATTGACAGATTATCATCTTATAAAGTTGTTAAGGTGAATTTGTGTGTCTGGTCGTCAGGCGAATGTAAGGCTAATATTCACTCTTCGCTCTGGTTTGGTCTCCACTGACTCCTGACTTGCTAACTTTGTCCGTTGGTTATTGCTCAACAGGTAGCTGCCTGCTGGAAATGAGAGATTTTTGATTTGATCTATTTTTTATATAATTATATTATCAGTGCTGCTTTAAGTTTTCTGTAATTTGAATATCAACACATCTTGCTATCAGTAACAGCCTTCAAAAGCACATTCAGTCCAACTGTCGTCCTTACTCGGTTAGTTATCTGCACAAAGCCTTCATAGACCCAAAAACAGCTATAGGCATCACCGCACGCCATAAAACTCTGCAGAGGCTTTAGTTAGAACTGCTGGGGAAAGTGCCAAGCTAAGCACTTGTTGGGCTGGAACTCACAGGGCTTTTTTCAGGAAGAAGCCGCAGTTAGATCTTGGATCAACATGTCTTTCTTTTTCTTTTTTTTTTTTTTTTTTTTTATAAGTGGACAAACATTTGATAGCTCCCTCTACCAGCATATTTTCATTCAGGGCCTCCAGTGCCCCACACTGCAGCACGCTCAAAACTTCCCCTGTGCGTGCGTGTGGGAATCATGAGGGCTGTTTAGCCATTTTGTGATTGTACAGTTATTTGCGTGAATGGGAGGATTTTAAACCAGATAAAGTCTGAGTGTGCACCTGTTTTCTGTTAATGCAGCCGTATTATCATTTAACATGTGTAGCTTAGGCGATGAGTGAAACAGTAACTCAGTTCAGGTCCGTTTGCTGCTACACATACTTCACTTCAGCAGTGTGTATGTAGAGAAGTCGTGCTGTCTTTTTCAGAACAGCATGAACATGGTGCTTTTGTGGAACAACAAGCAGCCTGAATCACATGTAATCTGTGTTCTATAATAACTTGTTTCTTTGTTTTTGTTGAAACAAAAATGAATGTTGTATTTAAGTAATCAACAACATTCTCATCCAAATAAATATCCATTTTGTGACCCTTTATCTTGATCATTTGATCCCTAGTCAGTTTGCAAAGGCTTTTATGATTGCTGTTTGAAACCAAAGAGTCAAACATGTCTTTTGGCACTTACGTCTTTTCCACTTTTCCTTGACCTCAGTGGAAAACATCATGAGGTGAAGGAGAACTGATAAGGACTGAGGAAAAGACAAGCGCGGTGCTTAGAATCCGAGTGCAGTCACACTATGCTACGGACTGATTCAGCGGCAGGTGTTATTGACGTGGGTCTGCCGTGGTCGCTTTAAATGTTCTCCTAATCATATTTAGGATTTACTGCCAAGAGAAACAAAGAAACTGAAGCCTTAAGAAAAAAGGTATTAAAGCCAGCGAAACGTATCCATTGGCTTAAACATTTAGCCATTAAGGCTGCTGCATGCAGAAACATACAGTCCTACAGTAAGCATTCATCCCAGTCAGCACCTATGGGCCGTGCTAACTACCACTATTATCCATAACATGGGAAAGAATCTTGACCTTTGGAATAGTAGTTTGATCAAATAATGTAAAGGAAAGGGACACTTGCTACCTGTTTGCAGAACCTGCTTACAGAGATTGTTTACAGGTAGTTTAGTGACCTAAGGTCACAGGTAATTGGGGGGTCGTACATAGACCACATCTCACGGAATCTGGTTGAGAGCCCTGGAAACAGTTAGTAAGCTGCTCGGACTATTTTGTCAAGCTTTCAGCTGGGATTGTGGATATAGATCATGGAATGGATAAAGGCTGATCTAGATTATAAATACTTAAGAAGGATGTCCACGCACATGCATGTAAATGTTTTATTACATTGAAGTATGTTGAGACTCATACAGTTAGCTTGAAGAAATGGGAAAAGAGATCCTTCGACAACAGAAAATACGAAGATGATTCAGTGATCGCTGAGAAATACAGTGAAACAGCAGTGAGCTTTAAACACCAAAGAAGGAAACTAAATACAAACATATAAATGAGGCACTTGTGCATTATAACTGTGATACTGTATAAAAATGTAAGTAGCATACAGTGAATACATTAAAATATACAATACACACCATGGGTTATGTTCTAGACTCTTAAATGAATTACCCACTACGCGTCTGTTATCTGACTACTTGAATTACTCCGCTAGCTAACTTCTTTTTCACCATAAAGAGAGTATTTGTAGTCCGCAGCAGTGCAGCAGCGTCACGATGAAGTAACCCATCCATGAACATGGATGCATCTTCAGCGCCTGTTTGCTCCCTGGCATATGAGAGGGGCCTCGGGGTTCCCTGGCAGGGGTCACCGGGGGTAGAGCTCAGCTGCGTGGCTGCCGGCTCAGAATGAGTGTCAGTGGGTGATAAGGCAGAGGGAGGTTTGCTAGCCTGACTTGCCATGCAGCTTAGCCCGCTGCCTGGCTACAACTGTCTTTATTCTTTACTTTGGAGAAGACGGGCAAGGCTGAATCCACAGATGTTAGGCTGGCCTTGGATTAAAATGTAAGGTAGATGTGGAGATTCACACACGTGAGTGTGGACAGAACAGTAACAGTAATGTGTTTAGCTGCCTGAAAACAAGCAGTTTCACTTTCTTTCTGAGAATGAGATAAGAAGAATGCTATCCACCTCACGTCTGTGTAAAGTTCAGAGCTGGTACTGGGAGGTGATTAGCTTAGCATAAAGGCTCTAGTTTAAAAAACACCTCTAAAACTCACTTACATGTTATATCTAGTTTGGGAATTGGAGAATTTAGGACAATTTACAGTAAGGCTAAGCTGGACCATGTCCCGTGTGAAGCTCTGTACTTAACATGAAATCATTTCCATTCTCACAAAGAAAGCCAGTACGAGTTTTTCCTAAAATGACGAAGCATTTCGTTAATGTCCCTCATCAGAGTAAACATTAACTACTAAACATGAGGTGTTCAGTGTGAGTTTTTCATTAGTGGGCTTGCTTTCAGTGATGCACTCTTTCATTCAATATTTGATGGACACTTCTCTGAACACTGCTACTGCTTTCAGTGCTTCCACCTCAGCTTCCACCTTCTGTCACTTTATACAGCGGAACCGGCACTAGTTTCTTTCAGGACTTCCACTTCAACTGACCTTTTGTAGCTCAATATATCACTTGCACTTCACACGACATTTCAACTCCTTTCAGCCCTTTCACTTCGACTGATACTCGCACTTGACTCAGCGCTTTTGCTTCAGTTAAACTTCAGTGTCATTACACTTCATCTGAAACGTAATGTTTTAATACACATTTTAACAACCATAAAACGTTCACTAACTGTATTTCAGCTGCCACTTTCAGGTTTGTCAAATGTTTTAAGTGCAAATTTTCAGCAGCTAGCACCCATAGCTCTTTCTTTTTAATGTTTCTTTTTAAAGATACCTTTTCAGTCATTCTGCCATTATTAGATAGTGGCAGCTGATGAGAGGCAGGAAAGGCGGGGGAGAAGGGGATGACATGCAACAAGCGGCCCGTGCTGGAGTTGAACCCGGGCCTGCACGTTTTTATAAGAAAGTGATCTTGGCCTTATTCTGTTGTAAGGGCACCATGTAGCCATTATCTTCACATACAGTAATGCACTGTACTGTAGGTGTGAAGTCAGTTGTGCCCACACAATGACTGCTTATTCATGAAAGCAGCCTAATATGCTGTTGTATGTGTATGTAGTCGGAGCAGGATGAGTGGGGAGTGGGGGGGCAGAACAACAACTGAAGGGAAGAGGAGAAAAGAAAACCCAGAGAAGCAGACACTGGAGGGTCAGAGCGCACAGGAAGTGGAGAGGCTTCCAGATCTCAGCCACAGTGAAATCTGTTGGGTTTTTTCTTCCCCCATCTCCAGTCTGAAACCTCATTCTCAGTCCAGCCTCTTTCTCACCACTCAGATCACAAGGCAGCTCCCATGCAACGGATCCTATCCTTCTGTTTGTGTAAAAGAAAATGGTTATGAGGACACTTTTGTGTTTAGGAAGGAAACCAACATGAGGAATGTTGTTCATCCGTGTAGTAAAGACTTGACTTTACTGTAGCTGACCTGCTGGAGACGATCTGGTGGTCATTTCACTTCTGACCTTTTGGGGGGGGGTGGGGGAGCTTAAGACATGGACATAGGGAAGTTGTTTTTTCTAACAATAGTTTTATAATGCACTGACGCAGTTTTAGATTTTCACTTCTTTATTAATTGTTTTCCCCCTTCTCTTTTACTTATAATTGGCATATACAGTATCTTCCAGCTTTGGTTTATTTTGGTTTTCTTTATTGACAACTTTCTACACACACACACACACACACACACACACACACACACACACACACAGCCCTGGACTTATTTGTCTCTGGTATTTACACAGTCCAGCAACCTTTTTCAAGACTAAGACCATTAACGTATAATAAGACCTGAACGATTGATTCAAATGTTTTCAGAAAGCAGACAAGGTAGAAAAATATGTCTCACCCAAAAAAGAAATCGCATCATATAAGTCTACATGCATGTGTGTTTGCACATACTGTATGTTGCATATGTCTCTGCAGTAAGTCTATTTGAAGCCTTCTATTTATCATGGAGCATTATTTATTTAACTATTCTGACAACATTGTATATTAAGTATTGCAATTAAGAGATGAGTAAATATCATGAATTGAGGACTCTTTGCAACATATTCCACAAGAGCTGCTTAGAGCTGAACAAATCCAAAAACCTCAAATCAAAGTGACAGACAAGTAAGTATGATGACATGACAGACAAGTAATATTCTAGTCCTTTCCACAGTTCCAAGAACCCAGAACCTTTTTAGCAACTCCGAAACGTTACCTGCATTGTGCCCCTATATAATCAGGGTCTAAATGTAGTTCCTAGCCTACAAAAGGCTCTGGAGATGTACCTGCTTGTGTTTGACCCATCATACCCATCATACCTCTACCTCACTACCTCGACCTCAGAGCCTCTGGGGTCAACACACGAAAGACCCCTGTCTGAGTTTCTAAGGAAATGGTGCTAATGAAGGTTACATTTCAACACACGAGCACTGGAGGCTTGTTAATAAGTGACCGCACAGCCTTTTACCTGGCACCAGATACTTTGCACAGGACCTCATTTCTTAGCTGGGGGGGGGGGGGGGGGGGGGGGGGGGGGGGGGGGGGGGGGGGGGGGGGGGGGGGGGGGGGGGGGGGGGGGGGGGGGGGGGGGGGGGGG
>JAVQJD010105249.1:0-35138 GCA_036023655.1 Nannoperca australis
ACACACACACACACACACACACACACACACAGTTGTTATCATTTGTGTGCAGTGAGGTAAGGGAACAGGGGAGGAGAGTTTTGAGCTGTTAAAAAGGAAACAAGGAAACTCCTCCATAGCTATGGGCCATGCTTTCTTCCCTCTGCACCAAACGCTGCATGCTGTTACAAATGGTAATCGGCTCTGATTGTCACAAATTTCAAAACAAACGCTAGGTGACTGAAAAGCCAAAGTGACGCCCCGAGTGATACTCCGACAGAAAGCCCGAATCAAAGCATGCCGACTATAATTAGGTTCCATCTGGGCTACATTATTTAAAGCCGCACCAGTTAATTGCTTGTGTACAAATGGCCTATTTTATTTGAATCAAACTTTTTTTTGTGATTCGTAATTACATTGATGTGAAGGGGGCCATATCTCTTTACTTCATTTATAATATAAATACATATTCAAATTATTAAGAGAACTTTGAGGCAAGGGAAATGTAAAGTGATGATACTTTTCTTTGTCTGAATTGAATTTCTTTAAACAATTATGAGTGCTTAATCAAATACTGACATTTGGGTTAAACATTTAACGAGCTCCAATTAAAAAAGGAGATGAACAATGATATAATCATGAAGCGACAATTACAAAAACAGAACACCTAATAGGACTGATGCACATGATATTATTGCATGCAGAAGCAAACATTTTCTCATTTCCTCTTGTCAGAGTTTTCATCAAAAATCTAACACAAACAGAGCGTTTTCTTATCAATATCCTATCGACGGTAACCTAAGCTTTTGTTTTATCTCGATGTGATGCAGAGCAGTGTGTTGTGGTGTGGGCCCTGGCTGGTTGTAACCTTAGCTGGGGTGCTGTTTGTGGAAACTATCTGTTGCATGGATCAGCGGTGGGGAATCGCTATCTGTATCCTGGTTGTCAGACGATTGGATTTCCGCCCCTGACGCTCTCTGATATTAGATGATCTTCTGTGGTGTGTATGAGAGTATGTGCACAGTGTGTGTGTGTGTTGGTTCCCAAGTGTGTGTGATTGTCCATATCAGATGCACACGTGCGTACTGTCAGTTATGCGTGTTGTCATCTTGCTTGCCTACATGCGTAAAGGTCAAGAATGTCATTTTGGCTGTCTGTCGTGGCTGTCTGTCGGAGGGGGTAGGACATGTTGCCACTGGAGATGAGGTCAAAGAGGGCCCAGGCAGGTGACAGCCGGTCAGCCACACTGCCAGAGCAACTCTGTCCTCTGTAACAAAACGTGGAGATGTTTTCCTCAGTCAAATAGCTAATTAAATTTAAACCCCACCACCTCCCCTCAATTTCCACAAAGGGTGAAAATATCCACGTCAAACCCACAGACAGTGTAATGGGTATAATCAGACTATTATTTATGCTATGGTATGCTATCCTATGTGTCTTCATTTTTAATAAAATCAACATGGTACTAAGCCTTCACACGTCTACAGGAGCAGACACACGTGCATAACACAAGAAAAAAAACCTTAAAAAATGACTTAAAACAGAGCTCACTTCATCAAACCAGTAATACCACTGCTACTTCTTGAATGCAATTCATTTTTAATGCTCGTCAGTAAGCTGGGTCTGCCCCCTCCCCATCTCCCTCATACTGCTTTTAATTACATTGCTTATTATTGTGTGTTGTTGTTAGACAAAAACAAGGCAGAACTCATTACGCATCCAGAGATGAGGAACCTGAATCACTAGCTACAGGGGCCGCTGAGGGGACTCTGTATTTACTTAGAATAAAATATAAGCAGAATAGAGACACAGAGAAACTAAATCGAGTGAAAGCCCAGAGAGGGGAGAATATCACATTAACTTGTTGAAATCATCATCGAATGTAAGCTGCTTTACATTCCATATAATAATTCCAGGAATGCTAAAACGTGTGCCTCCACACAAAAGACACTTCTCCTTCTACTTCTACTTTGTACTTCTTTCTCCTTCAGTTCCCTCCCTTCATCTATCCTTCCCCACTTGCTGCCTCCCTTTCCAGACACTGAGACTGCACTGAGTGCTTTTTTATTTTAACGTGAATGAGTGGCCTTGGTCGTCATAAAGGACCCTCACTTTTATAGACTTGGATCGGAGTATTTACAAGATAACCCCGGTCCAAGGACAGCACAAGCTATTTGATACCAGTGTCAGACTCCCCCCCTCTCCTCTTCAGTAAAAATCGAAAGCCCAAACATGCCCTCGCCTCTGACAGCACCTCTCAATGTCAGTTGTTTTACTCTGCTCTTCGAAAATAGGGTGAGAGACACTCTTTGGAATAAGAGGAGAGACAGCTGTGTGTGGCATATAACAAAGACATCAGGTGTACCTTTTTTCATTTACTTTTTACATTTGAATAATAATGACATTAAATAATAGAGATACAGATCTATTTAAAAAGTGCACTAAAATAATAAAATGTAAGATTCAATTTAACACTGTACATAAACAGCATGTGAAAACATATTGCTAGGTATTCGTTTCAGCGTTGTCAGGATAGACACAAGGCATCTCTCATATTATAACCATTAAGATGTATAATCAAATTTGCCAGTTCAATTTATATATTAAATGAATAAAAAACAGAATGACTATAAAACTGTTTTAATTAAACTGTACAAATCTTATTTTCCTTATATAAAAAAGGGCACGGTGTTGTTTAATTAGGAGGGCATTAAGATAAAACTTTAAATTACATGATTAAAAACAAAACAATCTGTATAGAGTTGATGACAGAATTACCTAAATCATGTTATTTGATTAAAAGGGATAATTTGAGATATATATGTAGTCTGAGCACACTGTTTACTCATAACTAACAAATCGATTTGTTCTTTATTTTGAGAATGGCTTTATTCTTTGCAGCTTTGGGGAATAAAACATTGTCACGTAATTGATCAGATGCACACATAACACAAATTCTGCTATTCCTTTCCAGATAAATCATTCTTATCTTGCTTCTAGTGACACATCCGAGCTCCATCATTGTGAAAACAAATGCTCAGTCCTGCATGTCCAAGACTCACTGGCAAGTTTTGTTTTAAACATGCACAAGGTATGCGCATGTACCTGTTGATTCAGTGTACATATGTGACAGAGAGAGACATAGAAAGAGAGAGACTGAGTGACTGAGTGAGCGTAGACATGTATGTGTATGGAGGGGCCTTGTTGGGAGTGCCACCCAGACATTAGCACTGTAAACAGTGCAGGCCTCCTTCCCTGTCCAGGCCCATTGTTCCATCTGCACCACCATTGGTTGGAACTTAAATGGCAAACACTCAGGGGCTGCTAGCTCGCCTGACACGGTTTTGTTTTTGGCCTATTGAGGGGCAATGGAGAGCTTCTGTTTCTATGCCCAGGCACAATGTGTCTCAAAAGCAGCATGGCTGAAAAGAGAGGCCCCCACAAAGACTGTCCATTAGCAGAGGCACTGCATGCATGCGTATACGTGCACTCACAACGACACACTGCACACTGAGACACACACACACACACACACACATCGTGATGCCTGGGCAAGGGTCAGGATAGACAACCTTGCCACAAATGTTGGTGGAGACGGCACATGTGCTTATGTGGGTGTGCCCACGTACACACACGCATGCACACACTAACAAGCAAGAGTCTATATAACCAAATCTAAGCCAAACCTGCACGATTTCTACATCACGTCACTATAATACACTCAGTCCTCACTCACATAAACACACAACCTCTGCTCTACTTAAACACAATGAACACACACACACCCACATACACATGCGCACACTCATACACCTCCTTAGCACCTTCAGGACAATACCAGGCATAGAAAAACACACACTCACACACACACGCGCACACTTCTACAATATCAGACATACACACATCACTCAGTCACAAAAGAGGTGGAAGAGGAGGAGGAGAAGGGTAAGAGAGGCCCCCTTGCACCTGTAAGAAAGACAGGCCGCATTCAGAATCAATGGTCACAGAATAGACAGCTTTGAGTGTGAGAACCCCCATCCACACAAGGCCATAGTGATCGCACACACCTAAGATACAACCCTCCTTCACTAACCAGGTTGTCTAAGCTCTAAAGAAGAATAGAGCACATTCTTTTTTTTACATCGCTGGCACATGCTTTGTGCAATCCAAGGTATAGCTGCAAAATATCTATGGGCATTATACACTGGCAGAATGGTAAGGGAATGTACAGCACATGGCAATATATTTTAAAGATTTCCCCATTGTCTTTACATTCCACCATATAAATCTCTGTCGTCTGACTGAAGATGTTTATACCGGGCTACATTTGCTGCTTTCATTGCTTACAATGAGAAAAATATGCCTTGTTGCATGTTCTTCACAATCCTAGGGATTATGTTTGGTGGTAAAAAAGCATGATGTGGATTTGATAGCTTTGTAGCAACAGTAGCCATGACCAGCACCTTATCCAAAGATCTCTTTCACACAGCCACCTAAAAAAAAGCTGGGTAGTGGACGCAAATGATTAATATTCTATGCAATGATTGGTCACCCATGTCAATCTCCAACAAAGCTGAGAAAACACATCTATGTTACCACAAAGCAATTGCCTTTGGACCTTGGATGACAAAATGAAACATCAACTAGTGGAGCTCCTTGAATTTTTCTCTTTAGCCTCAGACTGTATTGAAGTGAAGGCTGACACAAGAATAAACACATACTCACATGTACATGCAGGTCTCTTTTTCTGGTTATACCCCAACAGATTTCAATTGGGCCAACCAGCAACAATTTAAACACTGCTTAGCATCTACAGGGTGCACCGTGCACATACGTGCGCGCGCACACACACACACACACACACACAAACACACACACACACACACACACACACAAAACAGAGCAGACATTTGGGCCACATGAGTATGCACATTGGAACATGTCATATACTAGACTGTATGATTTTATTTTTCTTTTTTTGTTTCAAATAGATGCACATACATACATACACCTGCTATTGATCTATAGAGCTACTTGTCACATGACCTTGTGATCCCATGCATTGTAACACATACAGACAGGGGAAGATAGTGTGTGTGTTTGTGTGTGTGTGTGTTAGAGGGATGAAAAGAATCAAGCAGAGGGTAGGAGAAGAGAGAGTAGGATAGATGTGGAGGAGAGGAGAGAGGTCAGGTGGGGGAGGAGCAGGCCAGGGGTGGAGATAGCAGAGAGTGGGTGTTGAGGGTGGAGCAGGTCTGAAATAGATCACTTAAAAGAACAAAGTGCAATTAATGGGTCGCCACAGATAAGAGGGCTCTGGCCCTATCTGGGAATGTGCTAATGGAGTTGACACACACTCAACAACATCAGTGGACAACCTCTTTTTATGTGTGTGTGTGTGTGTGTTTACATGCACGTGCATGGGCGGGTGTGTGTTTTAAGAACACAACAGTGGGAGGAGAAGACTGCTAAGGTGACAGGTTAACATGGTTTCCTGCATGACGAAAATCTGCCATGCCTGCAATCTGAGAAAACCCAGAAGGAAACACACACACACACACACACACACACACACACACACACACACACACACACACACACGGTTTCTTCTGCTACACACAACCATAACACACAAAGATATCTACGTGAGTTAGCCTCCCTAACTCACGTAGTCCTCCCGCCTCACATCAAAACATGAGTGATGTTATTACACTTGGGGAGCCGGCGGGCCTTCAGTCATGGGGATGTGGTTGTTTATGGAGAGATAGAGGTGGAGGAAGCCGCCTGGTCAAGACAGGGTCAGACCTGAAGTATTCTAAGAGAACCAAACTGACACAAAACCTCTCCTCAAACTTCCTGCCTGCGTGTGTCCCTGCGTCAGGGGAACCTGGCTGGAGCCAAGGGGCCTGTGCATGTAGATATGTGTGTGTGTGTGTGTGTGTGTCCATGTGGTTGAGGAAATCTTTCGGGTTTGGAGCCTGGCCGGGGACGTCGGGGGAGGGTTTGCAGGAGCCCACGTGCGCTGGGACAGTGAGATGGTCTGTGATGGACAAGGCAAGACGAGGAGGATTTCCCCTGTTTGTCTGAGAGAGCAGAGCAGCCACGTCACACACACACACAGAGGGAGAAGTCTGTCTCCGGGATGGATTTTGTGTGTGTATGTCTGTGGCATGAGGGGAGTAGGTCAGGCATCTGGTTGGTTTTGTGTGTGTGTGTGTGTGTGTGTGTGTGTGTGTGTGTGTGTGTGTGTGTGTGTGTGTGCCCGCGCGCGCCTCTTTCAGGGTCACAGACCCCGGGGCCATCTACTTCAGTCTGGTTTAGTCAGACAAGCCAAGGCCGCACTGACACACTGCATGACTTAATAATATAGAGTCCGTTGGCTTGGTGCCGCAAATACTCAAGGCTCAGACATAATAATAAAAATCCAAACACATATCTTACATATTTATGGAAATGAACTAGAACTCTTAATATCATTATAGTCACCTTGGCAAGTCAATAAATATCAAATGAAGTTAATGCCCTTACACACAAGGGCATGACCTCGAGCTGGGCATTGTGTTGTTATGTGCGTCCGCAGAAGCCTGAAAAGTGTGTTTTGTTTGTGTGTGAGTGTGTGATGTAGCATCAGGGGGTAAAACAGAGAGGGACGAGACTCCGATCTGTCAGGACATGGGAAGAACAGCTTCAAAGACTCAACATCAACCACTCTCTCTATTTCACACTCGCGCACGCACACAAACACATTGACGGACAGTCCATTGCTCCCAGCATATCTCTACTTTGTCCTTGGACTGTCTGAATACCACTGGAGGCGAGCATGATTTGAGAGAGCAAGTGGGAACAAGAGAGAGCGAGACAGAGAGGGGAAGAAAGAGGAAAATGATAGAGGGAAGAAGAGGGAGAGAAAAGAGGCGCCCCTCAATGACATCTAGAGATAACTCACTCTCCAGAGCTTCTTTCTCTTGCTATCACTTTCCCAGGCAGCGCTATTGCCACATAAGGCCTCAAGTGTATGTATTACCTTTGAGCGCATGCCTGTGTATGAATGAGTGACAGTAGTGTATGTGGGAATACAGTGTACGTGAAGGTGAAAAAGGCAAAAGATTTATGAATCTCAATGAGATGATCTAAAGAGCTATCAAGCACAATGACGTGCATACTGAATGCAGCACATTGTATATGGTCTGCTTGGTCAGACTTCATGATGGTTCAGAGATTATGTATAAAACTATATTTAAAAAAACAGAGATGCATAAAAATGGGTTTGCATGTAACATCAGTGTTTAATTGTATTCAGTTGAAAGTTGAAAATATGATATAACTGTACGCTGTATATATATTCATGTCAGAAGCATTTTGCTGTGAATCTGCACTCAGATGGCTGCTTAAGAAATGATGTAGAATACAAAACAAACAACAGCTGGCTTGTCTCTTGATTGAAAGTTAACTTTGGAAAAACAAAGCACCGGGCCAACGGCGGGTCTCAACAATGTTGAAAACACCCAAACAAAACAGCAGGGAAACACAAAGTGGTCCGGCTCTGCCACTGTTGTTGGAAATTCTCCCCTTTGTAGGCACAGACAACTGCGGGGAAGAGTTAACCTTTTGATAAGCTGCTTCGAGTCCCAGCTGTATGCATTTTTCATCGAAATGTGTGAGTCAGAAAGAGAATAATTATCTCCTCTCACTCAATGCAGAGGCAAGGGGTTGCAGCCCCAGTCTGGTCTTCATAAATGAACTTAGTCCTGAAATGAAGCAGTGCTGATGAGCAGAGAGAGAAACTGAGTTATGCTAATTCATAACACAGAAATAAAGGAAATGCACAACTTTCCTGGTTAACCACAATTGCAAAAGCACTGAAATACAGCATGTACATTGGAATTGCCAGACACATTAAGATGTTCCATTCACTTAATATTGGACCTGAATCTACACTTCTTTTTATATCAACTTAAAACAACTTTGATAAGAAACAAATATTACAGCTAACGTATTCATTTTCATGAGATCTGTGTATTTGTGTAGTTAAGTTGTCGTCTCAGGGATCTCCAGCAAAACCAAATATGGTTTACAATGCAAAGTAATGAGACAATAGAGCCCCTGTGTTGTTTCTTTGATTCAGTGTTGTTGTTGGTCTGAACACGGCTCAACAGTCCTTGCTCTGGAAGACTTTCCTAATCAGTACAAGAACAAACATGTATGCACAAACACACACATAGACACACAAGTTGAGCAGTGTCTGCCAAACCGGGCAAGGTCACTGATCCCTGCTTCAGAGTGGCCACGATCACCTCTAGAAGAGACACAATGTACACCCACCCTGACACACGTGTACACAGACACACACACAGACAAATAAATAAATAAATAAACAGAGCACCCACTCCAACAGAGCTTAAGACCTTTATCTGACAGCATCAGCTAACACCAGATACACACACAGTCCTGCCCTGACCTTGCAGCACTTCAAGACTAATCAAAATTGTAGCTGGGATCAGAGGTGTGGGTACAACGGGCAGAGAGAGTCATTCATTGTGTGCCTGTGTGTGTGTTTCTCTATACGTGTGTGCGTGTATGTGTGGCGGGGTGAATGAGACAAGTCAGAGATTGAGAGAGGGGAGGTCAGGGAAGGCACTCACCCTCTCAATCCTCCACTATTGACTTGTGAGCAGAGAGACGGTGCAGAGCGGTCAACGGCAAATTGAATAAACTGATCAATAACCTCGCATTTGTCAGGAGGGACGAAGGCACCTTTAAAAAAAACACAGCAGCCCAACTTGAACTATGCAGTAGGGCAACATTGATCAAATCATGTAGAGCTCTGCCAGCCCACTCAGCCAGCTTTGTCCTCCATCCATGACATGTGTGGAACGCTACTTCTCAATGACACTGAAGGAAAGGGCTTACAGCGGGGGGGAGGGGGGACGTGAGAGGAGGTGTTGTTGTGTTTCAACAATGGGAGACCAGAACCAAGTAGTAAATTAAAACATTTAAAACAGATAACAGACACATTAGGATTAAATGGCTTATCCTCAGCCTCAAACAGCAAACAATTTAAGAATGTGATTGAGTAAGTGTATGTGTGGAGGTGGCTGCTTGTTGAGGCAGGTGATGGAGAAAAGTGAAAGAAAGAGGCACGAGGTAAAAAAAGTCAGCAGAATTTGGGGACTCGGAGAATGGGGAAGGAAACTATGAGTGTGAGCAGCAGAAACAGAAGTGGGAAGGAAGAGAGGAGGAAAAACTACCCTTTGTCATAATTTAAACGAGCCGTAGTCTCCCAACGTTCTGTTTACAATGTATAATTTATGCCTCCCAGTTCAAACACAGCTTTATCTGCACTCAGCTGCTAAGTGATATGATTTCACTTTTTATAGCAGTCCCCCCACCCGTCCAATCCACCACCACCCCCAGTCCCTCTGTAATGCAGGCTGGTGTGATTCTGCACGCCTCATGCACTGACTTTCAACTGTACAGCCCCCCGAGGGCTAAAATAGCATATTAAACCCCTCCCTAACCCCATCCTCTTCCCTCCCTTAAGCAAAACTGCAGCCCTAGACACACACTTAAGCACATGCGTTCTTGCACGTGTGTGTGTGTGTGTGTGTGTGCACATCCACAGACATGCACACCCTGTATGCTGAAAAAGCGAGGGCTGCCTCATATTTTACAGCAGTTAAAGTTTCTTTCTGTATTTATTGCTGTGTTGGTGAGCGGTAATGTCCCATTTCACAGCAGCACACTCTGACCTCTGATCAGAGCCTCTATGATAACCCCATGGCTCTGACTGAGTTGCACTAATACGCCACTTAAGTTACTCTGGTTTAATGGCACTTTTCATCTGCCCCCTCCACACTTACCCAGCAGTGCACACACACGCACACACATACATTACAGATATAGATACAGATGTATATAGATATCGTATTGAACATTATCCTTGAGGGACATTCTGACTAATGTTTGGAGTCCTAATACAGAAAGTGGTTGTCAACCCCATAACAAAGGCTTAATGGGTTTCCACAGTATTCACCATGGTGATCAATGCAGTGAGGGCACCAAGGGTCAAAAACCCAACCAATGAGGGCATAAACTGTGGTGTATTTTGGAAATGTAAAGTGTAAGGTAAGCATGAACCTTAATAAAAAAAATGTAGAAGTACAAATATCATACATTTTGGTGAGTTACCATGGACCATGTAAAGGTATTTTCATTTGAGGAAAATTGTTATACAAATGTAGCTGTGATGATGATGTGGATCACAATTTCAGACCAAATAAAACAGAGATTTTGTGCCTCATACTATCAAAAGAAAACATTCAGAACACTATGAACATTGGTCTATTCTCATTACACCATTATGTGACAAATCAATTTATCTGACTTCTGCAAAGTATAACCCCTCTGCTTTTCTTCCTCTCTGAACCGTTCTCCCCTACTTTCCCACCATTTCAGTGCATGAATCATACCGCTCCCTTCTCCCCTCCTCCCTCTTTTTACTTATTCTCTGCCATCTCCTCCTCTTTTCTATCCCTATCTGCCTACATAGTGTTTGTGCTAGCAGAAAATTCCCACTTCGTCTCTGGGGGGAACTGCGTTTTTCTCTGCTCCGCTTGTCTCTTGTTCTTCTCTTGTATGTTTTCCATGCTGGCAAAGCTTCCTCTTCCTGCATGCAGCAGGGAGTGTGCACCGTCTACGGCTGTCCCATAAGGGACCCTACAGTGTGATATTACAATCTCCCCTTTCAGAGGGATCCTCTCTCTATCTTCCTCTCTCTCCGGCTGCTCTTTTCTTTCTTTCTCTACAAGATGTTCATGCCCTTATTTTCCACCGGTCTCTGACTTCTTTATACTCTTCTCCTCACTTACTTTCTTAATCTGTTTATCTGACTCTTACCCCTCTGACACTTTCCACCTCACAGACACTCTCTCTCAAGCCTGGATTACTCCCAAGCAAATGCGTACAGGGACAGCTGCAGACACCAGGGACGCTTATTAGTTCTGTTTATACTACTTTCTGGAGTCCGTGTTCCCCATATGTGCAGTAGATCGGAATGTACAGGACACTCTGGGCAATTTACCTTCAGAAATTGTTGCTCTTTTGATTTTCTTTATATTGTTTTAAAGATGACCCCCCCCCCTCTCTTCACCCCCACCGACACTCAAATTTAATTACACATTTTTCCTGTTTAATTTTCGGTATTGTTTTCTCGCATGAGCTGATCTAGTCTCTCAAAAAAGTGTCAATTCTACACATTTTGCCAAAAAAAAGAAAGAAATCAAATTCATAATTAACTTAAGTCTGCAATATAAGCTTAACCCAAACACACACTGAAACAACATGCACCGCAGTCTGCAGATGTGCATACGTGAACTCATTCACAAAAAGTCTCACAGTCATGGGGCTTTCTCTTATTGATATCATGGAGAATACTACAGAAATTTTTTTTACAATTTAAGATGAACTTAAATACCCGTTTTTACCCAAACCAACCGTTCCGTCAAAATAACCACAGACAGAAAATTTGCCTCATAAATGGCACACTATACAATTCTTCAGTGCATTGCAGTTCATAGGAAATATCTGAGATGCATATAAGCATGACTTCTTAAACTCCAGCTGAACAGAAATTCCCGTTGGGATTCTCATTCTCATTTGCTCATTCATGTTAATGCTATGCACATGTTTATTGTAAGACGCTGCATGTTTAAATACATTTTTATTTCTTCTTGGTTAAAATGGAAACAAGAAAAATGGGTATAAGAAACATTTAACATGAAATAAAGTTTAACAATGAAATAAAATCCACTACACTTTTTTAAACATTAATGAGAGAGAGAGGGAAACAGCAGTGTCCTCATATCAACATTGAAATGTGGTGTGGCTTAAGCCCCTTATTACCCACATCTCACTGTAAGCAAGCATGCCATCTCTTAGAAATGTGGAATTGGCAACTCAAAAGTGAAAGCTGCAAATGGAAACACTACACTATACATACATATACAGTAAAATACCGTATGTACTCCAGGGTTATAAAGATGTAAACAGAGTTTTAATGCTGAGGGGGATCTTCAGTTTGTAGAAATGCAGAGCAAGGCCTTGACTAAAAAGGATAAGATGCTGTGTGGGTGAGATTCCCTTGACCTGCCATCTATGGACAAGGTCCCGGTTAATTAAGTTTCTTGTACATCCAACTGCATGGCTATTATGTTTGCAGTTTTCTTTGGAGATTAACATGGAGGCCTCTAAATCCACCTCAAAATTTCATTTCATTCAACAGGATTTCTTTTCTCTTTTCTAAAGGTTCCTATCAGCAATGTGATATGGGAGCGGGGGACAGTATGTGTTTTTGTGCGTGTACATACTCATGCGTGTGCATCTCTGTTCTTTTCAGCGTGCATTTTGTGACTTGTCTGTGCTGAAGGAATAGATAAAGAGAGAGAGAGAGAGGAGAGAGCGAGTTCTTTTCAGTGTGCATTCTGGCATGTGTATGTGAAAGAGAGAGGTGTTAAACTGAAACACAGAGAATGGGATTCGGGTTAAAGCGAATTCACCTCTCTAAATATTGCTGTTGGCTGAGGATGACACATTTGTCCACGGTGTTCTCACGTGGCCAGAAACGAGCTGGGACACAAAATGTCAGAACCTGATGCCAGTGTGATCAAGAGCAATCACAAGGTGAAGAGCAAGCTGACTATCTGTCGGCACGAAAGCAGACTTTGACATGTCTAGGTAACACAATCCCTGAGTGTAAATGATGAGCACAGAGGGCATACACTATTAGTATGTAGGTTACACACACTGTTGCCAGGCATACACAGACAAATATATATTTTCACACACACATATATGCACGCAGACACATGTCTAATGAGCGAATGGTACAGGGTGTTTGTTTGGGTGGAACTTGAACCTGTCTGTGCCCCAGGGCCATAGCAAAGCAGGTGTTGGTGCGTGTGCACGTGCGCGCACACACACACACACACACACACACACACACACACACACACACACACACACAATCACATTCAGAAAGTAAGAACACCTGGACACCTGGGCTGGGCTGCATAGACTCACTGTCAGACTCACAGGAGCTGTCACACACTCCAGGATGAAAGTGACCCTAGAGCTGAGGGGGGCACACCTGTGCAATGGGAGGCCCCCTGTCTGTCGAGGACCCTCTCATAAAAACACTCTATCACTGTGACAAAGTTGTAGGCGTTTAATTGGCACTTAAACTCGCTCGCTGCTAATAAGGGTACTAATAACATCTCTCAGAACCTCCTAAACAAAGGGACAAAAGAGGCTGAAGAGGCAAAGAGGGTTACAGTAAAACAGAGAAAGTAAATTTAGCATCATGTTATGAATGAAGATTGCTGCAAATGTTACATTTGTATCTATGAACTAGCTGTCTGGCCACCAAACTAGTTCCAGGCTGGTGGCCACAGATTTGGTAATACTGTCTAAGTCTGTGTGTCTTCGCAGGGCAGCACAGTGAGCAGCTTTGCACTTTACGCTGCTATGAGCAATCATCAAAGCCAGTCACACGTATGCATGGGATCCGAGGTTCCCGGGTTTCTTGCTTGGTCGCCTGGCTCGGGGCAGAGTGTGTGTGTCTGAGTGTTTCAAGGGATCAGGGCATTGTTTGATCATTGCCCAGTATTGTTCAGTCCAGCCATTAAAGGGCACTTTTACTTGTGTGCAATGAACAATGTTAAGAAAGCAGAGAAAGATGGAGAGAGACAGACAGGTTGAGAAGAAGACTATCTCACAAAATGAGTGAGATACACTAAGTCACAAAGCCAGAGTTGGACAGATATACTGAGGAAGTTTTACACACAGCTGCAACAAGAAGCAAAAACAATGTAACAGCCGAATGGGGAAGCTACAAACCCAGGCTGGTTAGTTCAGATGGATGGTGTGGGGAGAGGGGGGGACTCGGGAGGGCAGTGGGCTTGTGGGTCCTGTCCTGCCCTCGACCTGCGAATGCTGGCACACCCTGTCCTGCTGCTGGCTAAATAAAGAGCCCCAGGGTGGGCCGGGCTGGGCGGCAGGAGAAACAGACACAGAGTCGACATTACCCAGCTAATCTCATTAGGGAGGCAGTCCTGCCAAGCTGCCAGGGGTCAGCCAGAGTGCCACGTCACTCACCACACCTTTGGCACTCCCTGTGACCCCCGGGCAGGTTTGGGCTGAGACTTATGGTCAGCCAGGGTGAGGGGCGATGAGGGGTAGGGTTGGTGGTAAAGGTGGGCAGTTATGCTAAGCAGAGGGCGCAAACCAGAACGTCAGAGTTTAGAGTTTTTGTGTGTGTTTGCATGCCACACTTTCAAAGAGAGGTAGCGAAGGGGAGGGAAACCAGAAAGTGGATGAAAGAAAAAACAAGAATGGGACAAATACAGTAAAACTGGTATAAAACAAATGAGAGTGAGACCGAGAGAGGGAGAAAGAGATAAAGAGAGCGTAAGAGCAAGAGAGGGAAAGAGGGATGGAGAAAGTGGCAGAGAGATTGGATAAGCAGCTTCCTCCTCTGCAGCTTGGTTTAATGTATTTACAGCGGATTGCATCAGGGTGCTGTAGTTAAAAGGACCATCGCCATCCAACAGGGTCATCTGTGGTGTGATGCGCCTCTCGTGGAGGGGATGTGTGTCAATGAGATCATATACACACACATACACACACAAAAGATAAAGTAATATACCCACATAAAACACAGATACACATGCATACACAAATGCACATGTGGTCAAATCTCTTCACAGAAAAATATGAGAAACCAACAGAGGGTTAAAAACCCTTCTTTCCAATGGAGCAGACCCCTTCTACCGTCCTATCTCTTTTTTTCTTCTTCCCTCCCTCTGTGAACACAGTTGAGAGCTGATATGATGGCACTTTAAGCTCTAGCTCCCTGTGCTGCATTGACATTCAGCAACACGGGCTAAGGTAGGGGTTTAGAGCCATGGAGCGCCTCAGTCCTGTCAGCACCTTGTCTGCACGCTGCTCCCAGACAGGGTCAGGCACGTTATCTAACGTTACCTGCACAGCATGCCCAAAAATCACCAGCACTGCCCACTGTGGACAGAGACCCATGTCTATAATCCTTGTACCAGCATTACCCAACAGAGGAAAACTTTTCATGACATGCTTTTCATCCTCAGTATACAAGAAAATAAATAAATACACTGTACATACCCAATATAATGACCTTGCTCACTTCCTATCTTGTGTATTATTATTTACATAAGGAATTGCATTTACATTCTCTTCAAAATCAAAGCTCATAAAACATTCGGCTTTGACTTAAATTATTAGATGAACAAATATGAATTGTTCCACCCTTTTCACTGTACATACTTGGGCCTGTGACTTTATCCTGACCCTCTCATGACCTATGAACGTCAGCATGGAATAAGCACAATGAGGTCTATGGAGGCCAGAGTATTATAACCAGTGGCACACTACTACACTCAGTTGTTTAAAACCCCAATCTCATTATTGTAACTTCTAATACTAAGGAAATAAACTGATTGGAAGGGGGTGTGAGTGATACAGAGAGAAAGGGAGAGTGAAAGCAAGCCGAGGGCAACATGGAAAGAAGAGGTCTTGTTGAGTCTAAAGCTGCTGGTTTTTGTCTGTGATGACTAAAACAGAGACTTACAGTTTTTTGGCTAGGACTTCCATCATTAGCCACTAGCCAGTGCCAGTTGACATACTTAGTGTTTTTAAAAACTATGTGAGAAAAGGGTAATTAACCCAATCGCCTTTTCTGCTCGGGGGACACATTTTCAGAGCTGTCTAAGTTAGCCCAGCTTTGTAACATTCATGATGGCCGGCTGGATAATAGGTTAGGTGACTACCATGATAGTTGTATGACTGACAGCGTGCAGCAGTGATTCCCTGGCTGGCTGCCTAGCCGGGTGGCTGGATGGTGTTCTGGCTGCTGTCTGGATAATAGCAGAGAGTTTATGTTATTGTTGAGCTCTACTCGACACCCTGAGTGTGTTTAGACGTGCCCTGTAAACTGTGCATAAGAGCATCCACTGCATATCGAGGCCCTCATCCAAAACCCTCCTAAAATAGGCAGAGATGGAGTCTGGGTAAAGGGGGAGCCAGCTAACTGGAGAGGGAAGGGCGCTGAGGGAAAGGTTGAGAGTTCACAACTGAGTTCAGACGGGCCATGGACTGCTTTGGGCTCCCGGCCAAGGCTGAGATTGGGATAAGCTCCTGATGGTTCCACTGTGAAATGGGATCAGAGGAGGGACAGAGGGAGGGATGGAAGGACGGAGGGAGGGCTTAGAGGGGGGGTAACTGTATGAATAGGCCAGAGTTGGAGTTGAGATTTGAAATTGTTTAACAAGCTGGTGTTGGAATATGCTGCAGGGAGCGGAGCTGACTGAATTGCAGCTGTACAGGGAGGGAACAAGCTTGGAGGAATTTCTCTTCATTCTAAAGTATAAAGATTGCACTGGAATAGTGCAATTTGATTACATTCCTAAAGAACCACATAACCATTGCCAAAGTAACTTATCTTCATAGCATCAAAGTGAGAAATAAAAATTCAATCCAATTTGGACAAACCACATAATGCGACTCTCTTTTCTGTTGTATAACTGATAAAAAAAAAGAAAGTTTGCAAAGTCATATGTAGAATGACTGGGTAGTTGAGGTAAACACTGAAAGTAAACGTTAAAATGTAGTAAGCCAAAGCGCCCGAGGGCCTAGTCCACCGCAGATGCCAGAATACCTAACTAAAAGCTGATCAAGCTAACCTCACAGTTACCTCTGTGTAAATGCTCTACAGTTGACTAAGAGTGGGAGTGCCCTTATCCTCTCAGCAGGGGAGAGAAAGAAGTAGAGGAAAGAGAGAGGGGTGTGGAGATAAAGAAAGAGTCTTTAGGAAAGCGAGGCTCTCCTGACTAATTTTGGAGGGGTGAACAGTACAGAGTTCGAATTTGTGCCAGAGCATGATTTGCAATACAAGTGCGTGCACCACTTCAGCAAATATTAACAAGAATTGGAGGCACATAGCTGAGTTAGGAATAGGGTTATTAATGAGCTATTTAGAGATGTCTTCTCTTTTTATTAAAGAAAAAAAAAGCCATGCAATCAACTGAATTTAAAATTTAAACATAATGTGGTGCAATTCTTCAGTTATATATGCAAGGTGTTCTTATGTAATGCTGAAAAATATTAAACATATACCTATCTGAAGTATGTAATATTTTTATAACCTCTAGATAGATTTTGGACACATTTTTTTATTACCTATCTTTGATGTGTGTTTCAACATTTCAACATCTCTGTGTATGTCTACATTCTAAGAACTCATTACCAGGAAAATCAATGCATGACATTGGTTTATAGTGGACGGCTTCACATCAACCTAAGACCTCATTTCATCCTCTCTTGTTTCAGGCTGAGCACAGGCACCAAAACATATTAACACACAAATCAATGCTCTCAGTATACAGAAGGCACAATCATCCTCAAGAACATGATCAAACACAAGTGAAAATGTGTAAAGACTTTATTCGTGTGTGTCTGTGATTGAGTTTATGTTAGCGAGACGTAGACAATATAAACAGAAGTGTGTGTCTGTGAACGTGTACAAGGCAGCAGGTGCATTAGCTTGTATGTCAGCATGTTTGTGTGTTTATGTACTTGTCTAAGAATGTATTCATGCATTTTGTGTTTGTGGGTTGCAGTGTAATTAATGTGTGTGTTCGTGTGTGTGTGTGTGTGTGTGTGTGTGTGTGTGTGTGAGGCAGGCATGTCTGATGAAGATATCAGAGTTACTTGAGCTAGGGCAGGATTGGAATGTTGAGGAGGACTGGGGGCTCAACAGGCAGAAAAGAGGATGCTGTCTCCCTGCACGCGCACACACACACACACACACGCGCACACACACACACACACACACACACACACACACACACTCCCTTCTCTCTGTCATGGCCTCTGCTCCTACTGTATGTGTGGCACGCAGCATGCTTTAAAGCAAGAACTATGAGGCACAACACTGTCTGCCTGGGGAATTCTCTACCTCTACATCACTCTCTCCTCCTTTGCACATCTCTCTGCCTTGCTTCTCTGCTCTCTCACTCTCTTCCCTAACTCTGACTCTACGGAAACCCTGAGAACTTTCGCTTGCACAGCCTTCCCACAAAAGCAACACCCTATCTCTTTTCCTCTCTCTCTCTTTTCCTCTCGTAGCCAACAAGCAGAAGAGACGGAAACTCGATGCTCAAAAGTGATCAATTTTTAATTTCTCACCACTTTTTCATGTTGTGTCAGAGAAAGATGTCAGCAAACAAGAGCCCTGGGGAGGCTAGAGAAAGGAGGGAGAGGGGGTGGGAGCAGATGAGGGAAGTGCAGGTGAGGAGAACGAAGACGATCAGCTGATAACAGAAAGGGAAACAATTGAGATAGCTGAAAAATCAGACCAATGTTTACAATCACGTGTGAACAAAAAGGTTTTCTACATTATCGCTGCTCAAATAAAGGAATGCATCATCAGCCTTTTACATGTGTTCACTATCAAGCTCATCTCCAGTAAAATATCTAAATTTCTTCATGTATCTTTCAACGTATAAATTCCTTACTTATTCTGAGATTCTGTTAAGATGGTGGCTGTGTTTGTGGCAGAAACTGGCTGAGCTGACTGGCTTGCAGTTTCTCTCTTCCTGGTGACATGGGTGGTGAAAACGAGCAGAAAATCTAACTGTTCCATATCAAGGAATATTTTTACTGCTGCTAATGTGACTTAAATACCTTGTTCCACAGCTGAGTGGGCTAGCACCTGCTGCAAGCAGCAGCTAGCCTATTACAGCTCAGTACAGAGCTGTCGCTAATTTTCTGATTCAATTAGCATGCCTCAGAGCTTTCCAGTCTAATTGCAAACTACTTCACAGTTACCTCTCTGATTAATCGCTGCCCATCTGCGAGCCATTGCACGCAGAACTTGGTGGAACAAATTTGTGTATTCTCAAATATCAGCTGCACCGCCCTGAGTTGTTGAATAGGCTTCTATCTGAAATAGATACTGAGTGGCCCCGATATCTGACCCCAAAAGAATGTGCATTTTGAAGACTTAAAGATCACATCCCAATGTTCTGCAAATGTTGGATAACAACTAATCTTGTATCTAATCTCATGTGTTTTACTGCAGGAAAAAAAACGAGCTGTAAAGGGTGAGCAGCTAACAGCAAGCTGCTTTTGAGTAAGTTTGGCTAGAGTGTCAAAAGGATATTTGGGATAATGTTATATTGTTACTGATTAAGCGAGAGAAATATGCTTAGGCAGAGCATGTTTGTCATTCAATGCCCACCTGTGCCATGAGGTAACAAACATCTAGTTTTGATTTATGCTATTAGCATTCCAGTCTCCTGCAGGCCTGCTAAAGAGCATGTGTTCATTCAGTAAACCAGGATGTAGACCTTATTGTTTAGGTAGAAAGTGGTGAAACGGAATTCAGGAGACTAGAAAGGGCTGTGTTTAAGTCCCTGGTACACATTTCAACAGAGCCTGTCACTGCAGTGAAAAGAGCCAGGACCACAAACAATTGTTCACCAAGTGCAGTTAAATATGATGAACCAACGTGGCAAGTGTTAAATACATCAGCACCAACAGTACAAGGATAGGCTAGTGCCGCCTATCCAAATGAAACACGATGGATGACAGCAGAGACAGTCAGAGCAGAAACCATTATTCCATGTGATAGAATCCAGTGAAGGGTGTTACCACTATAGTGAGTATGTTCATGCATAAACTGTGAAACGAAAAGTATCAAGAAGTGCCAGAAAGGTTTGATTTAGAGGATCAAATGCCCTATTCAGGTGAATATTGAAACCACCAATAATTAAAATGATTGAAGTCTGTTGCCCTGGACAAATCAATTCATAGTTGATGGAGATGGTTTTAATACCGGGCTATAAGTCTGATAGTCTGCACTGTGAAGATTTCCCTGGCTGGTTGTGGACTCTCTGATCAGGCTCTCTAATCACCTGTGACCTGCTGAGCACTCTGTCCCTAAGGTCAGAGTTGACGTAATCACCTGTTTCTAGATAAAATAGCGGAGCCTGTTTCAGTAGGATGAAGGTTATCAGCAGGTTGGGGTAGCCCTAGAAAGAAGACCAGGTTTTAACAAAACCAAATCTCTGCTCATTATAATAATGAGCAGTAATTTGATGAGATGTACAGTAAGCCTACCGGAGACCGAAGACAATTAAATACTCTACATGGTGCTGCCATGTTGCTAAAGCAGGTGGTGGTGTTTGCCTAGGTTTCCTGACTTCAGCACGCTTAGAATGCTTATTGTCCAAATAACATTGCGGCAAATCTGTATTTGTACAATTTCTGCCACTTTCTTGTTGGTCGATGAGTTTCAATAATTGCAAGGGGTAAATGGTCTTTGTTAAAGCTTAAACAAAGCGCAGTAGCAGGAGCTCCAGCTTTATGAATCACCAGTGCTGCAATATTGCAGCTCTTGATTTGTTTATTGTGAAAACCATATCACAATAATGATAATGTCAAGAGTTGTAGGCAGTGTTTCTACATAGATTAAAACTGGGGGCTCAAATTTAAAATATAATATCAAAAATGCTGTTGGCCTTTGCTGTCTGTAAAACCGCCCACCTCTAATGCCTCAAACTGCTGCCTGTGTATAATATAATTTACCGTGTCCTGGACCAAAATTTGAAGCTGTACACCTGCAGCCCTGGTAGCCTTCTGGCATGCTCAATGGATCAATATTGACTGACTGTTGTTGGCCTGATACAAATTTTTTCCTAATGTCCCCCATCTGAAGGACCCAGGACGGTGAAGTCTAGACCTGGAGGTCATAACCCTCCTTCAGACCCACCAGGAGACCCATCACCTCTCCCACCAAACCAAATCAATAGCTCTGTGTTGTCTGGGCCGTTGGCCAGTGTTTACTTGTGTTGACCTCTGAAGCTCATGAAGAGCAGCATAGGATAGATGACAACACAGACAGAGTAAAGCACCATGGCAGAGAAGATGAGGGCAGACAGTGGACAAGCTGCAGAGAGGAGGGCAGAGATACTGCTATCAAAGAAGAAAGGAACAGGGTCGGAGAGGAGAAAGGTGGAGGGAACATGAGGAGAGGGCAATAACGAGCGTTCAAGAGAAAGCCAGGATACCAATATCAAAGAGAAAGGAGTGGAGCAGAGGTGAGCGGAGAGCTTTGACAATGAGAGGGAGCAGAAAGATGGTTAAAGGAGTGGAACTTGGGTCAGAGGTAAGGCTGAGGTATCTTAGGTTATCATATCAGTCAGTCAGCTAAAGACTTCCAGCTATCATAGCCAGGGGGCACGTTGCTCTCAATCTCACACAATCCTTTTCTCTGTTCTCCAACCCAGCCCTATTGACAAATCTAAAACCAAGGTCACAGCAGTGTTTACACAGCCTTTAGCCCAAATTACATCATCCAAACTCTGGCCCGGTGGATGCATCACACTGTCACTGAGAGTAAATGACCTGGCAGGCTGCCGTCCCGCTGAAAGAGGAGAAACAAAGAGAACGAGAGAGACAACGAGGGGGGTGGAGTCACATAAATAGGACAAAGTCTGATAAAAAATATGAAAAAGAAATGGCACAAGAGCTTGGCATGTAGAAAATTATCACGGTGCTCATTTTGTGCCCCCCACAAAAAAATGTAATGCCCCCAAAACACACATATAAACAACATTATTGTCTTATTGTCTGCTGCAGTGTTTTCCCTTTATGAGTCTACACACTAAACAACAGGGGAGCACCATGCATATTGTTGCTGGCTCCCAATAATGATGCATAACCCGGTGGCTGCACAGGAATATAATACCAATATGTCAGGTCTCTGATTTGGCCACAATTTGCATGGTTATAATAGCTTATCGACTGGCTCAAGGTTGAGCAGGGCCAGGCGGCTTCACTATAATGACTGGCCGTGTGCCTCCGACAGTTTATTTCAAGCTTCTGTGGCTCAGTCACCCGGCCCCCTATCTCGTCAATACCCAATCTTGATCCCACTATCTGCATCCTGACAAAGTCTGCACAAACACGTCTGCCCCCCCCATTGCCAACAAGCTCACCTCCACCTCCTCCATTCCCTTCAACCCAGTGTTTTCTTTTTATTTAAAATTATTCCTGTATCATACAAGCATTTCCCATGGAGATCAATACAGGTGCAATTCATTAGGCCTCCCAAAATCTGCTGTCTGCAAGCATTTGCCCGTATAACAGCTATCGACCCTTCCCGATTTGGCCCGGCGCCCACCTTGTTCAGAGTCTGTGCAGCAGCACAACAGGCAAGCTCCAAAAGCAGAAACAAACTTTTTGAAATTAAAAATATGGATTTTGTATGAACAAGGAAAAATAGGCCATGACCACCAAAAACAAGCGTTTGTATTTATATTTTAAAAAAATGAAAGCGCTTTTAGAAAAGTATTATTTCAAGCAATTCACAAAATATTTTAGTTTCTATAAGAAGATTTTATAATTATACAGGGACATTTCCAGAATTGGAAGTTGACTTAATTCACCATTGACTTGTCATTGCTTTAGTAATGAAAATTATTGTTAGTTGCTGCACTGTCATGGATGTGAGAAAGGACCTATGCCAAACATGGTATTATATTTATAATACCATTGTATCTCTTAACATTCACAAGAAGTGAGGAAAAAGACAGAATAACTGCTGTCAGGCAGAGGTCTGTCTTTATTGAGTACTCCATGAGTTTGTCACTGGTCCTTTCCTTCCCAACAGACTACAACACTTGACAGTGTTATTGCTCCAACACTAACATTCTCTGAGTCAGTGTCAAGGGCACCACCTTGGTATTGAAGTGCAGGGAAAGGAGGTCATACAACAAGAGAAACCCTGCACTCCCTGCTCTTCCACTTCGAGACCTCTGATTGTAGCTATTCATAAAATAAAACGTATTGCCTCCTCATTTGTGAAACCACAAACACAAACATGTGTTTTAAAAATTTAAACATAATTTACCTTTGTCTACAAATAGCACTCAACAGTATCTAACAAGGAAAATCCTTATTACCACTCACATGACAGCACAAAACAAATCTTTCCTTTTGTTGAACGTAACTCTCAGATATTTGTCAGAAACAAATTAATGAGAAAATCTCACATGTAGTTGTTTTTGAACATCAGAACACATCATTTTGTTTGTTTTGATCAAGAGGTGAATGATAGGTTGCACTGTATTTAAAAAAACAAAGCCCCAAAAGCATCCCACTGGTTGTCTGATCACAAACCTATCCAATTGCTTTGACAAATCAATTCCAAAACATCTCTGTTTTGAGTGTAATGAAGCCATTTCCAAAATACAAAGGAGGAGGAGGGGGGTTAGAAGGAGAAGAAAGGGATAGATCAAAAGGGGTGGTGGAAACAGGCAAGCAGTGGTCCTCGGTCGAGAGGTCAGAGTGAAGGCAGTGCGGCCATGCCCACTGTGGGCACTCAGCTGGAACTAAATGTGGACGCTGAGACGCCAGCTATTGGAGCACTGCCAAGGACCTCTCACCCTGCAGTGCTTTCTCTCTCTTTTTGCCTGAGACTCAACAATGAGTGGGAACTCACTGCCTCCCGCCCCACAACCCCACTCCACCTGCCCCCCACACTCCACCCCCCTACCCCATTTCACACTCATTCAGTCATTCAGCTTAACATGTTCATTACAGCAAGCGCAGGGGCGGTAGTACGGAGGAAGATCACTGAAGGAGGGAAAAGTGAAACACTGAGGGATGAACTTTAGAACTCTCACAGCGATGGTACCCAAAATATTACACTCATTTATATTTCAACACCTGGGTGGTTATGGCCCTGTGTGTGTTTGTGCAGGACCACCCTCTCTGGGATGTGTGGGAGAGACAATGAGGCCAGTGAGATAGTCCAAACAGCTGTGAGTGAGCTGGGCCTCATACCACCTCTACACATACACACACACACACACACACACACACACACACACACACACACACACACACACACACACACACACCATCTGTGAACACCAACACATGACAGAGCAAATAGGATTACAGTATGGAGGAAGACAAGGAGGATGATCCAAACACCATAATATAATTTCCAAGAAGGAACGGGGATGGGGCAGGGCATGGGGCAGGCTGGGGTGAGGGGTTTACCAGGGGGTGGGGCAGGGGCTTAGCTGGTCAGAGGTCAGACCTACAGTGCAGCGATCTAATGGCTGTCTCGTTTGTGCACCAAAGCTTAGCTCATGTTTTCCAAAAACAAGATAGAGAAACTAGGCCAGGATTCAAGAGATGAAAAGCACCACAAATAGCACACCGGATAAATGAAATGCACCAAAGTTCACATAGTTCAAACCTTTATTTGCAGTAGACCCTTGTTTATCTTAACTCCTCAGAGACTGAAGTTATTCAGAGGAAAATATTTGATTCATAACACAGAAATCCCTGATTACAATTTATGAAATATAAAACATATAAGCATGTGTATTGTGCATTCTAATTTATAGCTCATATGCATCAACATTGCTTATGTTATAAGAACAACAAACATAGTCTAAATGAGGTTTTATTCTAAGATAAACCTAAATCCTGTGTGTGTTTATGTCTCCAAAGGGTTAGTGGCAATTTTAGATGGTTGGTGGGCTTTTAGCCCTTGCTGTGTGAAGGTTACAGGCCAACATTGGACATAAACCCTATGTCATGGTCAACATAACAAGTACTGAGTGTCAGCTATGATTAGATCCTTGGGTTAAATCCTTGGTGTACCCTGTCATTTGAAAGAAACATTTTCATATCACTTTATTAACATGTGATTTGTCAACTAATTTCCAATGTATTAAAAGAGATTATGGTTGCATTAGGGGATTATGGGTCTTTTAAGAAACCAGGAATAATGCACAGTGACCCCACACGCATACATACACACAAATATATGCGTATAGAAGATTCACACCAACCTCGTCATGTTTGAAAAGACTATAATGTGATTTCCAGAATTGTAGTACAAAACAATTCATTTCTTTCTCATCCATCCATTCATCCTTACATGCATGCATTCACTTCTCTGTTGATTGGTCGAGGGCCTGTCTGTGTGACAGAAAAAGGTTGATCCTGGGGCCAAAGCAGGGCAGGAATGCCAAGCATGGGTTTAAGCTGTAAGGTTACATCTATGTCAAAAGCCTCATCGTGTGTAAGACTAAATCTCTGGGCCGGGTTGGGCAGGTCTTGAGCAGGAACTACTGAGACAATCTAATATGAACACATCCAGCGTGGTCCACAGGAGCCAGCCTGACATGTGACTGGCTGCGACACCTCAAGGTGAAAGGTCAATACAGATTTCAGCAAATCTGAGCAGGCACGGCATGAGTTTATATTCAGCGAGGGGAGGAGGCATGGCTTGGCCTCCAACCCTTACCCGCTAAGACCCTTGAAGTTTTTTACCCTGACCTAGACATGACTCCTTCATCTGGGATGTTAGCTATACTAATTACTGCCTGATAGCCGCCTGGTGCCAAACGCAATTCACTTCCCCCCGATACTCCTCAACTTTCCTCCTACTGCTGGTGCCAACCTCACTTAGCGCTCGTGAAGTGTTTCAGACACATAGTGCGAACCCCCACCTTTCTTCTGCCCTGGCAATCTACCTCTTTTGTTTATGGTTTTGTTATCTGGCCACATGTTGTTCAGAGGGCAGGTTTGAGGGCAAAGGGGAGCAGCACAATGTAACATCAGAAGGTCGGCTGGCATGCACTCAGAAAGAAAAAAAGCATTTCATAAGCCAAACAAAAGGGGATTAAAATGGCACCAAAGATGGATTCGGTATTTGAGCCTCAGAATACTGAGCCTATCCATTTGCATTTCAAGGGTAGATATTAGATAAACTGTCTGGTCTGTCGCTGGGGATTTTGTTAGGTACAACTTAGGGGGTCCCCAATTTAGGGTGGACATAGTTGAATGTAGGGCCAGAGCCACAGGTGCCTTAAGCTCAAGGATGGGGACTTTCCCTCACAGTCAGGAGGCCCAATTTATTTCCTCTATGCCCTAAGGCCCCAATGTCCAACCTTGTGGAGACCTCCGCTACCTGATCTGCATCTCTACCACTTGGCCTTAGACCTCCTTCTGTGCCCTCTGGGCCACTCCCACATCTCACTGCAACAGCAAGTCATATCTGGGAAGCCAGAGCAGGCCCAAATCAATGTGAGTTTGTCTGTTATTATCAGCATTTGGGTGTATATGTGTGGTGTGTGCTTGTGTCTCTGGGGGCGTATCGCTAAGTGTGTCTACATGTGTAGGGCTATCTCTGAGCATGTCCGTGTGCATTTGAATCTGTGCGCATGAATGCAGTTTGTGTGTGTGCAGACAAGTGGCCTGTCTATGTTGATTAGATAGGAGGTGAGCCCTGCAGTAGGCGGACATACTGACTGACCAACACACAGATGCAGAGACAGGGGTGGGGGGCAGGCAGGAGTGGTGTTTTTCCGCTGGCTCTGTAGTTTAGCCCTGAGAGGCTCACAGAGGTGATAACCAGTCTGTCTCTAGGTCACCCAGATAACATGCCTGTACACACAGTATTCTTCTTGAGGGAATATACACACAAGTGTAGGTGAGTAACTGTAAGTGCAGGGGTGCATGCACACATACAGTATATTCAACCAAGTATAAAGGCTCACAGCACAAAACCACATCTCTTGACATAACCTGTTACAGATGACACAGTTAGAAGGCCTCTGGGGAACTAGCCCAAGTTTTAGAGTGAAAGGATTGACAGAAAGTGACTAAAAAGATATAAGCAGAAATGATATGACACCACCAGCGGACAAAACCTAAACATCAGAATCTTATGATATAGACGAAATATGCGTCATCTCAATTTGAGAGACCACTTAAGACAAATTCACATAGATGAAATAGGGAGTAATACAAGTGAGACTAACAAATGGAAATCAGACCATTTCAAAATCAAGGCAATTGTTTGCAGAGGGATTGGTTTGATGGTAAAACAAACCCACATAGTTGCACACTGAGAAAAACATACTACACTGCATTTCATGATACATTTATCACTACGTTGCTTTAACTCAGTGCCAGGCCATTTTCAGAGATGAAAAGTCAGCTGACACACAGGTCAAAGGTCACCTTGTGCGACCCAGAGCAGTGACAGGCCAGCGTCAGTCAGAGGATGTTGGTGGACTAACAAGAGAATCAGGAAATGGGGGTTGAGGATTAGGAGCAGTGAGGGATCAGCACTGGCCTATCTCATTACTCCCAGGCACAATAAGCACAACATCTCTCCAAGCACTTTATAATTGATGCTTCCTAGGCTACAAACAAGCTGTGTTTATTACCCCTTTCTACTTTTTGGTGCTTTCACTGGGAAAAAAATCATCCTCTAATTGCCACATTTCTCTAATACTAGCGTGCATCGGTTTCACGAGCGGTTTGTATCCTGTCCTGGAGATGGCTGGTTAATAAAGTTTTTATCTGTCAACATGGAGCACAGCATAGGATCCAAGGTCACTGCTGCATATTCAAAACCTGGCTGGTTGTGGAATCTACCATCACTTTTGTATACATAATTATATAAATAAGATGTAATTTTCTTCTCTCAGCAAAAAAATACAAATAAACAGTATTATTTGAGGCTGATTATGACTCAAGGACTTTCAAGGATGATTTTTTTCTTTCATTTTCTAATCATCTCTTTGGCAATTATGTGCATTCCAAATATATTCTCACAGCTTCCATGTTTTGTTTTTTTATATGATAACAATCATATTAAAAGTGCATTTAATTATAACCTAATTGTGCAGCAGAGAAGAGAGGGGGTAAAACTGCTGCCACAGTATATCGAAAAGGTTTAGCTACACACGAGTGGTGGGTTTAAACTAATAGAAGAAACGTCTGAACCCTTCGCTCACACACTCAGTGTACACACACGAACACAGTGACATATTAAGCTGACTGGCTTTTGCAGATATTGGATCTCAGCATGAGTTCTTCAATTCACTAGTTGAGCATACAATATGTGTGTGTGTGTGTGTGTGTGTGTGTGTGTGTGTATAAATTAACAGCTAAACCTTATGAACTTGTCTCATGAACCCATAACAATAACAGTAACAATTTAAAAAGAAATGTATAACAAGCCCAACAGAGCACTATAGAAGATCAGTAAAATAACTCGAACTAATAATAAAAATCTAACTAACTAACTTCTGGGAGCCACAACCATAGAGTGAGGAGCAACTAAATTCTGTTTGCACCACAATATAATTACCACATCTGTATTTACACATTGTTTACTGCTGTAGGTAAATCAAGGTGAGATGGCACCTTAACACCAACTGACCTTTGAAGGGTATAAAAAAACAAAATGTGTAAATCAAACAAGTGTTAACAACTTTAACAGTATAACTGGAATGTTTGCAGTAAATTAATTAATGCTGACCAAAATGAAGATGTTGATTAATATTACTGCAAAATAAAATTACATTCATCAGTATTTGTGGGTTTGTCGTCTTCTTTATTTGTCATTGTAAGGTCAAATATACAGTCACGTTTATGTTCTCTTGAATAAAAATGCTGGGGAGCATTGAATTAGAAATTTTATTTTGGGAGTGTAAACTTTTAAGGATTTATGGTGACACTCATATGATTACTCAATAGATTACCCTCTCCCTGTTCTAATCTACTTTATCCCATCAACTAAGTTCACCTAGTGGCAGAAGCTGTGAGGAATACAAAATTTGCTGCCAAAGAATTTACAATATCTTGACAAAAATAAGGTTATATATTTCAGAAGTAATGCATGCATCAGTTAATGGATATTAAATGTAATAAAATCCAGAAATGGAGAGCAAACGTGGCACTATTAACGTCTGAGGTGTTCCTATTCAGCTTGGTTGTCCTCTCATCTAAAAGACAAGGTCAACACCAATAATCATGATGTATCATCAGAGGGTTGGTGCTACATGCATAACATCACTGTTAACACTTGTTGGGTGAAAACTTGTGCCTTGTTAATAAGGGCATGGTGATACTTGGAGACTATGGGATGTAGGTGATTGCTAAGAGTTATAATGCTAGCAGTGGTTAGGATTTGCCGTGCCTCACTGGGGTTTATTGGATTAATTCCACACCAGGGAATGCACCTAAAACCAGTTTACAGCCACAAGAACCCAGCATGTTATTATGGTATTTCCTGCTTTTTGACTAAGCCACAATCTGCTTTAGGGAGAAGTAGCTAAAATCCCATACAGCCACTGATGATCAAGAACACACTGCCCACCGTTTTTCAATCTCATCTTTACAGTGCTGATGCTGAAGCCATCAAATGTAGTATATGCATGGTTTGTGCAGGTTTTTTTCAAAGTGGTTTGCCACATGTTGAGGTCAGGGGTAAAGGCTGGGCGGATAAGAGCCTATAGAGTCAATGAGAAGAGGCCATATGGGCAAATGAGATCCATGTCCATGAAGCACTAATCTGGGGATGCCCTCTGAGTGACCATAGATGGACACTACCCACAGCAGCTCAGAGGCTTGGGGATTCCAAAGCAGCGTGTGGCTTTACTGTACCCTGTACGTTAGCTCCCCCATCTGACCCTGCATACTCAGAGAGGAAAGAGCCTGAATTTGAACATGAAAGAAGCTTAAAAACACTGTTAAAGTAAACAAATAAAGTGTACTGTGCAACTGTATTGGTGCCATTCCTCCAACATTTACAAAGATTGAAATTTCCCAGTGAGACGTGAGTAAGAAGAAACAATTTGTTCAGTAACATTTGTTTCTCAAATGTTTCAACTCTCAACAATTCTCCCCGTCTTCTTAACCTTACTGCCAGTATGTGGGTGAAAAAGTCCTTAAGTCACACATGACTGGGATTCCAGTCAAAGCATAAACAATATAATGGCTTAAATTGTATATTGTAGATACAAATGTGTTTAGAGTGAAATCACTTCTATAGAAAGAAATGTATACAGACATTAGTACACTGCTGAATATAGCAGGTGTTTGCTTGTTGTCCCACAGCAAATGAAAGTAAAAAAAATCATAAATAAGGCAGTAGGAGGTATGGCAAGAGAAAAAAATTCAAGTGGAGATAAAACAAGACGGGTGGGGGGTATTTATTAGAGATACTGTCCCATGATTGGCTGCGAGGCAGGTAGCAGAAGGACAAATGGACAAATCTGAGGAGCTAATAAGAGTGAATACAGAGCGGCCCTCATGGGCAAATCTGGCACTAAGATGATAATGAGATTATAAAACCCCACTATATTGCAGCAAATTGTATAAGTGTTTCATTGAACCTTGTTGAACTTTCATTTATGCATGCCAGGCTCTTTCCCTTTTTGTCTCTCCCCTTTCTTCTTTTCCCTGGGATGATGGGGAGAGTATGAGAAAGGAGGAGAGGATAAAATGCCTCCTGGATAGAGTTTACCTAGTGTGCAGGGGTGAACTGAAGACCACAGACTGGGCTTTCCAGACACGCTTCTAGTTAGCATAATCACAATAGCCTAAACTGTTAAAGCAATAGTGCTCTGCTCTGCATATGATATGTGATTATAAACCACACTTCACATCCTTCATACATACAAACCCCACATAAACATATTTATTTTTAAAATATCTATGCCCAATGATAAACATACCTAAAAGACAACAGCATCAACATTTACAGACCTGTATTTTGTTTTTGTTTTGCCCAAGAATTGATATTTTCCAGTTGACTTAGCTGAACTAGTTTTAATGATGAAATATGAAGTGTGCTGCAGATGACACCTGACATAAGAACTTCTGTTAGACAACAAATAATTGTAATTTTACAGTTAACCAAGTTGAAAGGTGGGCAAGGTTAAAGTGAATATAAAAGTAAAAAATGTAAAAGCTGAAAAAAACATCTATGTTCATTCACTGTTGCCCAAAACAGAAAAAGAGTTTGGAGACTAAATTAAATCACTTTTTTTGTAAAAGACCATGGATTTTCCACAGTCCATCTAGAATCAGCTCTTTGCTCTCTGTCCTTCACTTGGATGTAATTCATCACAGATCATTGATCATGAAAGCTAGTCAATGTAATGAACAGCACGTGACATATCCCACCACTGAGGTTGATTCCAATTGTTTTTGTGTTGTCACATTGCATTAATAAAAAAAAAATAGATTGATCTCAAATACTTTACAATCTTTGCATACCACCACAAATACTGCTTATAACAATTATAATGCATTAAACACAACATTATTATTGCTGCTACTAATAATATAAATTTCATTACATTATTTTAGGTACTATTAAAAAAAATACCTTCACATAACTCAAATGAGTTGTAAAGATAAGCAAATGCAACACTCAACATTTCAAGAACCATACATCACTGTTGAAGAATTATTTAGTGTTTAACTTTGAGAAGCTTGAACAATTATTAGCTTGACATATTGATCAACTTAATTTCCTCCTGTTTGTTAAGACAGACAAATGGCAACACCCTTGTCTTGGACCTGTATCAAGGGCTTGTCTATTGACGGTAGGCATTTCTTTTTTTCTGATCTGGGTAAAGATACATGTCTGACAAAAAGCAAAGCGCTGGAACAGATCAATAAACACGGACAGTCCTCCAGAATTGAATCACAGCATTGAGTCAAAGTGGTCAAGTCTTTGATTCAAAGGAAATGTCCCTGAGAGTCGGCAACCTACATGATGGAACAGATTGCCCTGTCACCATGGAACAATACAATGAAGTGAGGACAGTGTTGCATCTAAGACACAAAATGAAGATTCAGTGGAGGAATCCATCAAGGTTGGTTCAAATGGTCAATGATGATGGTTGTTCCAACGGGTCCTAATTTAAAAATAAAAAAATTTCCATCTGTGTATTTTCTTTGTGGTTGTTATCCCCATACTGAGACAGGGGTTGCATCTGAACTTGGGAAAAGAACACAGTTAAATAAGCTCTCACTACTGTGCTTTAAAGACGGACCAGTTAAAGCAAGTTTTAAAGGGCAGTGTGCAGTCATTTACCAACAATGGAAGTTACAAACTAGTGAGTTAAGTTACAAAATATACGATTTTTGGCATATTTTGGTAAAAATACCAAAAGGGGGTTGGTTGTTTAGTTGTTGTTTTGTTGTGTATATTCATGTGTATATGTATGTATAAGCTAAGGAAGCAGAAACACCCTGGTGTAAGCAGCGTATGATCCTGATCTAATCCAGATGAGGAGAGTGCGAGGAAGGAATGAAGAAAGGAAGGAAGGAAGGAAGGAAGGAAGGAAAGATTGCGAGGTTGGGTAGTTGGCTGGTGATACTTTTTTCTTTTAGAAAAATATTATGATTTACTATTCTGTGAACAAAATCTCACAAGATGGCATGATGATCCAAAGTTGGGTAGCAGGAAAGTAGAGCGAGCTTGCATGATGATCTGAAAGCCAGTAGCAGGTGATCACAAGCATATACAAGCAAACTCTACTAGTAATACAGATAAACTATGGTCATAGCATTAGAGTAAGTCAGACCATCATTCATTGGCAAAAACAAAGCAAATCTAAAATGTTCCAAGATGCAGAGAAAACCCTATATTTCTGCCATGGCCTGGACCATATCACATAATCACCTCATCAAAAATCTATCCTCACTTGCCAAAGTGAAATATAAATGGTATGGCAATCCATATTCTTTTCAAGAAGAAGTTTGCATCTCAAGCTTCAGCTTCAATGTAATTCATCATTTACAAGAAAATGTCGTGTTTGAATATATCTCTACATTAATAAAGAATCACATTTACACATCTTTAATCAGAGGAACCTTTTAGTTGACAAACTGATTTTTCCTTTCTTCCATCTGTCTTGACCTAGAGCTTCTTCATCTATACTACCTGCAACCCTTCAATGACTCCAAATTAGATGTCAGAAAATCCATACAAATAAAAACAAAAGTCAAAGAAAAAAAAGCTAAGAAGGAATATACTGAGATCTCCAGTAAAGTACAGCAGGTTATTGTAAAAGCAAGATGATTTTTTCCCCCACCAGGGTTAATAAAGTTTGTTTTGTTGTTCTTGAAAAGACAAAAGCTGCAGCCAAAAGATTTGGTTCTCCAAGTAATGCCATAGCATAAAGCTTCGGTAACTAAACCTTCCACTTCAATGTCTCCAAAACACAAATCACACAACTCCATAAGAAGGAAAAAAGGGAATAGATAAAAAGATCTCTGCAATGAACTGATGATTGTGACAAAACCTTTCTTCTCTTTTTCAACACTATGCCTTCAACATAACCTCATCACTGTTGCCTCTAGTTTAAGGGTGGTAACTGGTGCAATTGGCCAATCACTACACAGTAAAGTGTTATTTGACATTACTCAGGCACTAAAGAAAAATAAATTGTGAGAGATTGTCATTGTTTGATGGTTGAGTATCAAAAGGAGATATTACATGCATGGAAACATTATGGAGAGAACTCTTGAATCACCGCTCAACGGAAACAAACCCATTATAAGTGGATATTCTGATCATATGGTTGTAGTTTATGATATCATCAAGTATAATGACAAATCAAACCAAATTGTTATTCCATTTCACAAATCACCATTAGTTTCTGATAGACACACCAATACCAGACATCAGGAGTCCTTGGTGTCAGCATTTTCCACATTTTTATGATACGGTTTGTCACAAATGTAACCCAGACAATAGCCCAATCCACCTCAGTGAATCCAGGTCAAAGGTTAGGGTTCGGTTCAACAGAGTTTACTTGTCTATTTCCTGCAACACCAGCACAACGTGTGCCAGTCAGGCTAAGAAAACACTGAAACTCATATGTGAAAACACAGGCGGGCGCGCGCGCGCACACACACACACACACACACACACACACTTTCATGTGATCTTTCATCAAGGCAGCAGACTTCCACCTTGCCAAGCTGAAAAAACAGTGTTTGGAAGGGGTGAGGTTAATTTGAGTGGGCCTGAGCTTCCTCTTAAAGAGTTAAGTCACAAAAACATCAATCAGAGAGCGTGTGTGTGTGGTGAAGGGGTGCAGACAGCAAGAGGTGTTTCACGCTCAGCAGTGCATGGGTCAGGGAGGTGAGGGTTACAGTCGAGTCAAACCTACAGCAGGACAGAGCACATTCTTAATAAGAGCATGACAGAGTGTGTGTGTGTGTGTGTGTGTGCTCTGCATCCGTCTGTCTGCTTTTATTCTCTGGCACTCTTTTGTGTCTGTGGTATCTTGGTTCATTAATAACACCGAGCCACAGAAGTATGAGCCTTAGGTAAGGAAGAAAGGCAGAGTGACCTCCCATGTCATTGCATGGGAATTATTTCTCAGTTCTATAACAATATTGCATCACTTTTCCAGCCAACTCCTTGCTATTTTCATTCAAGAAACAAAATCAAGAAATCCTTTCAACAAAATCCTCAATTTTAATTATGGAAAACCTAGTACAAAAGCAGGAAGGTGGGCTTCAAAAAACTACATACAGTAGCATATTTATGTTGTGTAAGAAAATGAAAGTGAGTCTCTGTCTGCAGTCCATTAGGGTTAATTACAGCCTTGTGTTGGGATGCTTGTAACAGAGCAGGGTTGGTAATTAAAGTACAGGTAAGACATTAACTTACTTTTGTTAGCCATTAATCAGTGTTTACCTTCAGAGAGCTCTCCCTTTGTAATTAATAATCAGCTTGGACAATGAGTAATCACCCAAGAGGAAGTGTGTGTATGTGTGTGTGTGTGTGTGTGTGCATGCTTATATATGTGTGTGTTCTTAGCAAAGGGGGTTTTCCCACCTTTGAAATAGCATCTTTACTGATGAAACAACTGATCATCCATCTCACTGGAAAAAAAGTCAATAAACTATGCAACAAAAACAGAGGAGCTTTTACAAGAAAAATCACTGTAAGACTGTGTCTCTCCCGTCTTGGGTTCATCCTTCTCTTGGCATCTAAATGGCAGTGTAGGTTTGGAATGATTACATCTAGGAAAGGCCTCAGCAACTCCACTTAACCAGCACCCCACTCCTTAACTTATTTCTCTGTCAGCTTTGTAACTACTCCACACACACACACACACACACACACACACACACACACACACACACACACACACACACACACACACACACACACACACACACACACACACACACACACACACACACACACACAC
>JAVQJD010105253.1:0-13668 GCA_036023655.1 Nannoperca australis
CACACACACACACACACACACACACACACACACACACACACACACACACACACACACACAGCTTTCAGTGACTAATCTGCTGTGGGAGGTGGACAGCTTGAAGCTAACAGTACAGACTACGGCTAAATAAACCATCTAAGGATTGACACATCTAAGTAGAGATACAAGAAAACAGACTCTCTGCGAGAATCTTCTCTTTTATTCTGACACATCACGCTTTTTCAAATTCAAACAACAACAGACGCGCTGAGAGCTAATTCTCTTCATCAGTCAATGCGTGGCTCCTACAAGCATGCGACTTGGTGTTTGTGTTGCAGTGACCAATTTATTTAGAATAAAGATAGACTCATCTTTGGATGTGAGGCCATTTGTTAGAGTACAAAGAGCATAATTTTCCTTCCTCAGTCAGCCATATTATGTTTTCAGCAAGGAGTGAATTCAGTAGTTCACAAACTGTTTGAATTTTAAGACCGCGGTTCTCTGGAAAATGGGCCAAATTCAATAATACAATGACTCTTCTTTGATGATTGGGAAGTTTGAGCAGGGATAGCAATCAGTTATCATTGAAGCAATGGTGATATGTAACAATATGAGGCAAGAGTGAAAGAACATTTTGTTTGCAGGACTCCCTAAAAATAAGATACCAAGCTGCCCAAAAAAAAAAATAAGAAGGTGTTTAGTGCTTCGTTAACTGAACTGACCCACTCCTTTTTGGAGCATATCTCCCTCTTAAAGCTCTTAGCTGTGTTCAAGCTGTAGGAGGGCAGCTAGCACGCAGGAATGTCTCGATCATGCCGTACATAGCAGTGCCTGCTTGGCTCAGTGCAGTATATGAAAGCAGGCCCTGGGAGACGAGCCGTGTGCAAGCATGAAGGTGGGAGCAAATATGCACGTTCTCCGGGTTCTCTAGGTTGTTGTCGAACCAAGTGAATTGCATTTTGACTTAAAACGGGCATATCAAACACAAGATGTAGGTCAACCTATGACGCAGGGAGGAAAATATCCCAGACTCAAATCGAATCAAGTCTACTGATGGCGCATGCTTCAAGCAGAGACATTTTTACATCAAGGTTGCTTTTTTTAATCAATTCTTGCACATCCAGCCTCAGATGCCCCACCAGCATCACGTCGCTTTTTTTCCCCCCTTCAAGATTTCATTCTATTTTTGAATGTAACGACAAAAACATCACAAGGCGTAAGACTACAATGGCATTTGGGAACGCTCCACAAAAGATTTTCTTTTTTTGGCCAGCACAATGCTCGGCGTGCCTCAAATAAAAGCTGCGATTAGTGCGCGAGATGAATGGGAAAGATGGACCTGAGATAAATGGCTCCTTCTTAGTTGTTGTCGTCCAGGTATGGGCCTTTCTAATCCCTTTGTTATACTCATTTTCAGCCCATCACACATATCTCACATCTGGCCCCAGGTGTGAGTGTGATTACAGAATGCAAATAGCCAATATACCTACTTTGCTCATTATGCAGTGTGCAGACGTGCACATACTTGCACCCTCCTTGCCTTCCCTGCGCTTGCTCTTTCTATTTCGTCGACTCATGCCGGTCCTCCCCATCTCTCCTTGACTCACTTCAAAGAGAACCCCCCATCCCTCTAAAAGTGCCATTCTCCTTGGTGCTTATGGCTGATAGGCTGTGGCCTCATTCCCTCTCTGCTGCAGCCTGTCCCCATTGTGTCCCACTCTCAGAGAGTAGCGTGTGGGTGGAGGACAGACTGGCTCTCCAAAGTGAACGCCTGACATGGATGTATGGGCTGGGGGTGTATCCTCTCACCGAGCTAAACTATCATCCACCTGCAATTCCCGGCTGCCATATGCATCCTTCTCGGCGATAGGGGAAAAGGGAGAGAGAGAGAGAGCGACATGGACTGAGAGTACTTGTGGCACTCGGATGCCTGTTTAACTCTTGAGGAAGCTAATCATCGGATTGAGGTAGTGAGGATGATGGGCTACAGGCTTTCAGAGAGGGGGGAGGTTGCTTTAAATGCAAATCCCTTTCTTATAAAAATCGGTTCCGTTTAAAAGGATTTCTGGGAAACGATCCACATTTCCACGGCAGGGGAGACAGTCAGCAAGAGAAAACAGCATAGCACCAGTCAAACATCAAGGAGACAGAGGACGTGGAAAGAGTAGCAAAAGAAAAGGCTACATGTCTGTGAAAGAAGGGATTGGGGCTCAAGCAAGGCCTCTTGGATAAAAACATATTTTCTGCACTTAGTGAGTTTTAGTTTAGATTGAGAAGCTTTATGCTATTCATCATGCTGGTTGTGCCACGGAGGAGTCAGGAGGTGAACGAATAAACAAAAGACAGACTGTGTACAAAACGCGAGAATGCCCCCCCCCTTTTTTGGGGCGCTTTTAGAGGGTTGGTGTCAATCTTGCCTTCCACCTAAAAGCCGTCTATCAGCAGATTTCATAAATATAAGCCTTGAGTGTTTTGTTTAATTCCATATAAAGAAGCCCATTACATGATTGCATATGAGCAACCGGTGAGTGTTGCAGTATTTGTTTAAGGCAAGATACAGATGTGCATTGGCTTTCCTCGCCAGCTCCACCCAATCAGTCAACAGCACTGCACAAAAATGTTCAGAGAGCCTGTGCTTGTGGGAAAATGTAGACATCTTTGTTAACCCTCTCACATAATAGCAGGGCGCCCCCCACCACCACAGATCAAATATGTAAATTCACAATATGTTTTAAATCAAGAAACTCTAACGGTAATGTGAATTTATTACTCAGTTATCTCGCTGCTGCCACTTGGCTCCTGGCGCATCAACTTGTAGCTGTGTGAGCTCATTGTTCAGAATGGAGGCTGCAAAGTGCGTCGTTTCAAGTGCCAAACAAAAGATGTTAATGTCACCTCTTTTGTTGGGGATTGCTGTGGTTTGAGAGAGCGTGATATGGAACAAACCGCTGCTGGGTCTAAAGTTTAGCAAGAGCTAGAATGACACTTCACCCCTCTTTCTATCAGAAGAAGCTAAAAAGTCCTGTCGATGTGTTTCACCCCAACTACAAGACAGGCTTCTGCTAAATTACACTGGCAGCTGCACTCTCTTGTTGCAAACTATGTGAAAAGATGATTTGTAAATAGGAGGAGGCAACAGCTGCAGTAACATACCATATTGAAGAAGATGTACTCCCCATTGCCAGTATATCGAAGGATTTACAACGCTGTAAAAACTAGAAGCACTGAGTACAAGCCTCCCGGCCCAAAATAAACCATTTTACTAAAAAGACAGCAGTGTGTAGTAGACAATCACACAACAACTTCAAAATCACAATAATTTCTCCACCACAAGTGATCTACAAGCAAGTTGCATGAACACACGTTACAAGAGCCGTATGGTGTATTTCTATCCACCTGTTATGATGCACATTTTTAATTTGTGCTTTAAAAAATATGAGTGGAAATGCAGGAAATTATTTTTCAAAAGGTGTCTAAATATTGCAAAAATACTCTGGGCTGTGGTGGCAAAATTGGTTTATCAAGAAAAACAAAATGCAACAAAGTGCAATGGAACCAGATTTAGTGAATTCATCCTGCTCCACTGAAGAAACCACCTGTGTGGAGCATTGATGAGACAGTAACGTATCGCAAATTTACACGCGAAACAAACATAAATGTCATATATTCATCAGGTTGTCATATTGTTTTTGTTCACTTGAGGTTCGACTGCCGCTGTTTTAAATTACCTTATCTCGATGCACCCTCTTCTTGAGAATTTCTGCCACCAACTGTTTATCTTGATGCGGACGACTCCTAATATTTGCACAACGGTAGAAGATAGAAATGTGCGTTGATAAGCATTTTCTTTTGCATATTTTCTGGTTGAAATATGCCCTGCGTTTGGATGGATAGCCTTCTTGACCTCTGATATTAAGTAAGGCTGCTACAAACCTGTTACACCTCAGCTGATCACACAGCTGATTCGGCAGCGCTAGCTCCCACAAATGCCTTCAAACCAAAGGATTTTGATCGTTTCAAAACGGTCCTATAAGTCTAGATGAGTGCCGATGAGTTAAACAAATTTAAGCTCTGGACCTGACCATGTGGAAAAGACCGCAGTGCTTTTGTCGCTGGCTGCATCTTGCCATTGCTAAGAGAGAGAAACTGTATGTGCAGGGAATAACGAGGGGCTCTGAGGAAAACAAAATGGGTCCTTTATAGGTTGTGTGGGAGGATAAGGAACACTTATAGCTTACATTTATGAAGCAAAATATGTTTTTAAATTTGAATTGGGCTAAAAAGCTTATGTCTTTTCAGTTGATGGCCTTGGTTTTACTTTTCTGCGCGTGATTATTTAGATGCCAAACGAGGCAGAGAAACAGTGTTAGTTTATTCTGCGTGTGCGTGTGTGTGTGTGTGAATCCTCGTTATCAATTTCCACTCAAAGCTTGCTATTAATTTCCAGCCAAAGTAATTATCTGATCAAGAGGTCCGTGTTTTAATCTTCATGCAGACAGAAGGAAGAGAGATCCATGCGCTGAAGGAGCAAGTGGTGTGTGTAAGAGAGTCATTTATCCTTTAGTTGGATAAGGAGGAGATATTTGGCAGCTGTGAGCTTCATCTACCCTCCCATCAGTTCATTACAGAATTCCCTACTACGTGGAGAACAAGGGGGAGGATGATCCAAAGTGTGCTGGCAGAGCAGCGGGCCATTACCCAAGACATGGAAACCAGACATCTTGTTCACACTTGGCAAGACGCAGATGTTCTGGAGTCAGGCTGCAAGGCGCTACAACCCCTCAGCTCCCAACTACATGCCTGTCCTCCGCACCGTGCCTGTGCTGCACCTGTTTGGAACCAGCATCGGCATGGGGGAACCGGAGCCAAGTCGACTGAGACTATTCTTTATTTTCTAAGGGACACGTTTGATCATTCTGCCACCAAAAGCCTGCCGGGCATCACTTCCCACACATAGATCAGAGGTTAAGCATTTCTTATGTCCCACAGAAAAGGACTGAAGAACAAAAACTTGAGTCAGAGGCTCTGTGAAACATGCAGCCGCAGCTGCAGAAGAAGCTACAGCTCCTCTAATGGCCTGAGCCCTGGCTGCCAGAAAACTCTGACCAAATGTTAAGTGTCTGGGAAAATCCCAAACTCCTGTCTTGAAATACTAAGTCAACAACGTTTTCCCTTTCAGTTGCTGTTGTAATTTAACATCTTTTGATGGGTGTGTACTCACAAGCGGTATATCCAGGGTTCAAAACACCCTTCAGAAAACCATGGGTGAAGTCACATATTGTATGCAACATCCAAGTGTTTGTACAGTCTACAATAGACGCCATACTGTTATGTCCAGCCCTCCAAGAAAGGGCATTTAGTGCCAGCGGATATGGCGTCCAGCCTCAAACCAAAGCAGTTGACAGATTCACGTTCCTGCCACAGAATATGTGTAGTCATGCATGTTCATGATGTTCCTGTTTACGGCAACTATTGATTGGAGTTGTTTGGGTGCCCATTGTTTTCATGGAAATGTATATTTTTTTGAAGTCACAAACTTTCCTCATGCAGCAATATTGGGAATTAGCCAGAGAAATGACTGTGAGTCAATGTTTTGTTTCATGTAAATGTCCATTCAACAAGTGAGGAGAAAATTACATCTAGAAAACATGCCACGATGAAGCCACATCACCTTAAGCAGCGGTTGTATACGGCTACGAACAGTACCAACCAGAAAAGGCATGATGGAGAAGAAAGAGGTTTTAACAAAGCATGAAGCCTACACAGCAGTACGGTACTTTTAAACACTCTGCAATTCAACAGCTCTTGAGGAAACCCAGTTGAGATCCTTTGATCAACAGTAAAAAAACTGCCTTTTATTTCCAAAGACCATTTTCTATCAAAGGGCTCACATAAAGTTGTCTCAGCAACATTCCTAACAAGCTCAAATCAGCTCTCAGTTCCCTCCGCAGCACTGACATTTACCCATTAATGTCACAAAAAAGGCAGAGACATGGCAGGAGATTCAAAATAAACAAACACCCAGCCTTCTAGTTGATTCTGATTAGTCAATGTGGCTCATTGAGACTCAGTCCTCCACCCCTGCATTAAGCAAATTATCCAGACACTGGCACTGTTGTTATGCTGATGATGCAGAGTTATACTCGCCTGTGAAACCAGACAATTTGAAACCCTAATTTTCTTAAATATTGTCACAGCTCATTTCAAGACGTGTCTTATTTGTCCCTCCAGAGTTCACAATGCCGACCCAGAACAATATGCCTGTTAATGTCAAGTCTGCTGCCAGGAACTAAAACACGTTTTGATCCAGATTATATATTTTATACAAAGAGTTTGATGGGGTTTTTTCCCTCAAAGCGAAAACGCCTCATGTAGATTTCTACATCAACCCACAGAAATGACAGCAGCCCTGTATTAACATCAATGCAGCAAATATTTTATTTATTTTGGTGAGCTGGATGGGGGTCCCTAGGCTGCAGCCTGGGAACCTTTTGATGAGTTGAAAGTAAAACCTAATAGTGACTATGTCTTAGAAATTGCCTATTTTAACAGGAGGTGAAAAACAATATACATATATAATGTTTTTTTATGTCTTTGGCAACCTAAATAAGCTTAATAGCCCACTGCCAGAAGAAGAATGAAAAGAAAAATCATAATTTCATGAAAATGTCTGTGGAGATCCTGCTAATGGGATTAATGCTATGCCTGTAACATGCAGTGCTAATTCTGACGTTGCAGTGATATCCTGCCATGACATTTGTATGATTATTCCCCTGAGATTTAGCTCAAGTTCTTGAGTGATCTTTGCATAGCACACTTTTAAAAACGCCTCGTGGTTTTACTACACTTCCTTTAGGTAAGGCGCAGGATGTAATACTAATTGGACACCTCACTCAGCCATGCGTGATCACAGAAAACAAGTCTGGGCAGCGTTTTTGAAGGAAACCTCCAGACTCACCTTCCTCTGCAGAAGCCAGGAGAGCCCAGTCCAGGAAGATGCACCCCAGCAGGACGATGCTCCTGCGTGTCAGCTCCATCGTGTTGCTACTAAATGGTAATAAACGAACCGACTTCGGTTTTGCCTTGAATTCAAAATCAAGTGGCACTGGCAGCTCGGCTGTGCACTCGCTGACCGCCAACCAGTCCGCATTTAAAGAGGACTTCAGTTCAGAGAGCCTCACACTGTGGTCACAACACTGCAGTAGAAAAGAAATACACTTCGGCTAAGTGCGGTTAATGAGCCTGGCCGATAGTGAACACGCAGCACGTTTAACTGGTCAGACACAGCACCGTAAATAGCAAGTGTCGTTACAACTGACTGGAAACTTCTTCCAAATTGTCCAACTTTGTGTTGTGGCGAAAGTCTGGCCAGAAAACCCAAAGCAGTGCTGCAGTTCCTCTCCCACCTCAGTCCGCTGTCAGCACACGGGGTGCACGGTTGAAACTTGTTGTATCCTCGGCTTGAACCAGCTCTTTGTGCTCCACACGACTTCTCCCCAATTCTCCCCCTCAGCCAGACGACGGAGCAGGCTGAATCCGCAACCAGGGCAGCTCACTGCATATCTGTTAGTGGCACAGATACTCCTCATTATCAGCCAGTTCATACCTACTTCCACATCTTCTTGTCATGTCAATCGACCAAAGTGTGTGTTGCTTTCCTTCACACACACACACACACCCCCTCACTCCAACCCTTAAAGCACCAGACTATTTGGCTGCGGGGGGGAAAATCCACGAAAGGTGGTGGGGATGTTGCGCGACACGTCTAGTCTGGCCTGGATTAACAGGCGAAATTAGACTGGAATTGAGAGGAATTGTCCAGTTTGTCGTCTGGGTACGTCGGCAGACTGCACGCACAGCGATACTAAAAGTTGTGCGCTGAAGTAGCTCGCAGGGCTGACTACAGTAAACTGGTCACCGAGGACTTCATCACGCTTCACCGCTGCATCAAACACGGAGTCGAATGGCACCAACAAGCTCCGCCTTCTCTTGTTTCCGTAACAGCAGAGTGAAGAGCACGCGATAAGATACAGCGTTTCCGGAGTGCGCCTTCAGAATAAAACACGCACTGACACGTTTGAAAAGAAGTAAACATTCTCAAATTAAGGATTAAAGAAAGTGTTTGGATTTGGGTTTCACATGGTGACCCTTTTGATTCTGTAGACTGTACAGACTCACTCTACGTTCACAGGCCTGATATTTAACTGCAATTTGCAAAGATAAGATCCCACACATGGGAATTAAAGTGTGGCATTGGATAGTAAAGAGAAGTAAAGTAATAAAACAATCCGATGTTTAACATTATGAGCACATTGCACAAATTCTTCATACTGTGAACAATTGCACATTCTTTAGTCAATATTTTGCACATTTCATCCTCTTTGTTTTAAACACCATATCATTCTTTTCAAAACTGTTGTTTTCCAAAAATGTTATGTGAAATTTTATTTTTATGATTCTTGACTTTTGCAGTGCTTATTTTTTTCTTTTCTATTACTATGTTGATTGTGACCACCATGCACCTAAAAACCAAGTCAAATTCCTTGTATGTGAAAGCCTACTTGGCAATAAACCAATTTCTGATCCTGACCTACTATTCAACAAAGAGCAACAATCTAAATAGAGGTAAATAATTGTGTAAATACTACATCATACACAAATATACCATACATGGACATAGAAGACATTGCTTGGAATGATACGTGCTGTCTTGACAACATCTGTTTCAGCCCATGTGCTTGTTCATGTAGACTAGAGGACTTGAGTATCCAGTATACAGTCATCCAGAAAAACCCATTGGTCATTGGTCAAGCTCCACTGGTCCACGTCTGCTTGTGAACCAGTGGAGTCAGCCCTCTTTGTTCTTCTCACTGTTTTAAATTCAGGTGGCGTCTAACCCAAATTGAGCTCTCTTGTTTCTTTCCTCATGAAGCACGGTTCAGGTTAAAAGACAATGTGTGAAGGAAAGAAATGTATGCTTTTATTCTGAAAACACATTAGCACAACTTCCGGTATTCTTTAGACTGTTTCTGTGCGTCTTGACTCCAAAACAACAATTAAGTCCGTCCTATCTACAAGTATTGTCATGCCTCAGTAAACTGTCCTGTAGATGAAACCTGCAGGTAGGTGGTGGAACAATCAGCTGATCCATGTCCCGATGTTGGCGCGATTCTTACCCGAACTTGGCCCGACCCAAGCCCAGTTGGTAGGGAAAGCATTCGCATTGTGTACCCATTTATGCTGACCAAAACAAACAAAAAAAATCTTAACGAAATTACACATTTACTTAGCTAGATACAGGCGTTCAAGGATATGTCAGCCGGGCTGATAACTTTTGGCAGTGGTTATTTGATCTGTGGTCTCCAGTTAAGGGTCAAAGAAGCTTAAGTCTGCAAAATGCAGATAGACCACTTAGTACATCACCTGACTCGTGATGCAAACCTGCTGCCATATTGCCTGTGGCATTTAAGACTTATCTGTTTTTCTTGCAGTCTCATGGAAACATATAGATTTTGGGTAATTAGCATGGCTAGCACTTGAAATTAATTCTCGTGCATTTGTGCCACTTCACTGGCCATTTTAAACGTGTATGTTTGATGACATCGCTCTCTTAAATGTGCATATTTTTTCAGCAATTTACCGTCCGAACATAGCATATTTTAATGAGAACCATAACATTACTGATTCATTACATGAGTGTGGCAGCACAGCCTATTTTCTTATTTAATTCATGGGTGTTTTTCTCTAGGGGAACTGAATGGAATCACTTTTTGAAGAAGATCTGGGAGAGACAGTGGCATTAATAAGGGAAAATGCAAATTTTAAGTCTAAATGACAAAATGTAAATAAGACATTAGCAATTCAAGCTCACTAACAAGGCCAGACCAATGTTTAATTTTGCCAAGGCGAGGCCAGTGTTTCTTTATCTCTGGGTTCAACTTGTGTTGTGAAGTTTTTTCTTCTGTCTATAAAGCAGAATACTACTGAATTGCATTCAATTTATCCATCCTATTGATGTCACCACAGGCTAACATGCTGTGCAATGCTGTATTTTCCAAGATTTCGGAAGAAGGAATCTGAAAATGTACAAACATCAGACTATGATGAGCTCTGTATGGCACATGAGAATGAGAATGAGTCTTATTTTCTTTTTGCTGTTTTACTCAACATCAATATCTGTTTATCTAAGTATTTAGCATGAAAGTTTTCTTGCAAGTATGATAAGTTAGATCAAATGATAGAAACAGCACATTAAGGATTTTTCCTTAAGTTATGTTTTGTTTATAAGAGAGTTTTGTTTTTCATTGTATTTGTGTGCTCAACGGCACTGCAAATATTGTACGGCCGCACATTATAATAAGTAAGTAAATAAGTAAGAATGTTCTACAATTCATCCTGACTCTGTAACTGTGCCTGTTGCTCACTTCTGAAACAAATGTGTTTTCTTTTCCTTTCTGTGCCTTTGTTTATATGTTAGTGTGTTATATAAGTGGATGGAAAATCAAAACAGCATGCACAAGGAATATGCTTAGGGGTAATCAACTCACCAAAGCTGTCACATTTACTGAATGCAGTGCATGAAATTCTCCTTCATAAACTTTAATCAGGCTCTCACTTCCAGCACTGGCAAGCTTCAACGGGAGCTTTAACAGGAAATAATTGTGAAACAAACGAGACTGAGAAATGTCCTTGGGAGGTTCCATTTTTCTTCTTCACACTAAGTGTATGATTTGTAGAACCCCTCGAGTGTTAGGCAGAAGAGCTTTGGGATCAAAGTGACCTACCAATGGGACAACACAAGACTATTCGTCAGCTGTTTGTGCACACTATGCTTAGTTTTTTTTTCCAGAGAATGTGTTATCAGACACCTGAATGTCGTCCCAGTTTTACTGATTGTCACACGTTGTTCAAAGCCTGTAAGAAGACAACATTTTGTGAGATGGGTTTGGCTGGTGGGGGGGGGAAGAAGAAGGAAACAGAGCAGAAGGAGTTGCCTTGGAGCAAATATAATGGACAAACATAATGGAACAAGGTGACTGTGACCATAACCACAATCCTTCCCTTACCTTAATCAACATGTTGTAGCTGCTGGAATGTAACCATGGGGCAATAGTTGATCACATTTAAAAAAAAGAAATGCAGGTCCACCACTTTGGTGCAGACTGAAAATGTGTACAGACATTGATGATTCCCAGATAATTACACATACTGACTTTTCCATTAGCTCCACAATGAGATAAAGATTTGAGTTTTTTATTGAAATGTCTCGACAACTGCTCAATTTATTGCCATGAACATTTGATCATACATTCGTGATGCACAAAGGATGAATCCTGATTATTTTGGTGATCCCCTGACTTTTCCATGTTGCCGTGCCACCACAAGGTTGATATTTGTGGTTTTAAATGAAAGGCCAAATGCTTGGTCCAAATAACATTCCAATCAGCCTCAGATGTATTTTGTATTTAGAACTAATTAAATGTTATAATGCTAACACGTTAAAATAAGATGGTGAATTTGATAAACATCAGCATGAAGTGAACTGAACTTTTTGTTTGGGACATTAGGTTGCCTTACAGCACAGTGGCACAAGGCATGCAATGACTTAAACAGCTAAAATACATTTGAAAGTACACTTGCACACCAGGAGCAGCTGTTAAAAATACACATTAAGCTTCTTGTGGAACAATGCAGGGGTTCCTTTCTTGACTCATTACAGAATCACAAAGTATGCATTTTCATTTCTGCTTCTGTTCTGTCTCTGTGTACAAGTGACAGAAGCAGAAATGAAAATGCATACCTTGTGAGCACTGCCTCCAGTGTCTTTCAAAGTGTGTATGTTTGCATTACCTCTTTTCCAGCAGCACCTATCTGGGTCTTTCTTAAATGTGCATTTTACATTTTATGTATTATTTCTGTTGGCACATGGGTGTATTAACCAAAGCATTTTAATCTAACTGGTAGATTCTTATAGACCACCATTCTAATTTGTGGATCAAACATCATCATTGCTACTGTGTGTGCATTTGGCCCAGGTAACATTGTAAGCCTTTGTGGATTAAGCTCTGCATGCCCTTGCAGATTCAGTGACACCAGACGGCTGCAGTTTAAAATCACTGTCATTCTCTTGGTTGGTGCCTCACTTTGCAAAACTAATATTGTCATTTGTCCTTTTCAATTAATTTCAAAGTTGTTAAATATTAGCCACAGAAGGTAACATTCCTTTGAAGCCTACATGTAATTTTAAACATATTTTAATTTGTGGAGTTGGCATAGAAATTATATAGTTCAACAGAAGTAAATATGCCAAAACATTTCATCCATTTGATTTTATTCTCACATAATTTCAGCACAGAAATGTCGTTTGTAGCAGGTTTGGATGCGGTGTGGTGTTTCTTCTTTGCCAGTTTATTATAATAAGCCTTTAAGAGTCAGAAAAAAAGGCAGGAGAACCCATTAGGTTTAATCCAACACCAGTCTGAGAGCTTCGGCACAAAACCACAGGAGTCGGTATTATCTTGGTCTATAAACGTAAGAAGGCAGCTCTTTTCAAACAGCATAAAGCAGCATCTTAACAGCAAAACCCTGCACCACACCCTGCCACACACCAATCTGAGGATGAATCATCTGATCTTTATGCAGGCAGTGTGATACGTGGAAGAGCAGTGAAGCAGCCAAAGTGACACGATCCAGATGCCACACGCCCAACACAGCACAAGATCTAAACAAAAGAACTGAACTCAAGTTTTCCTACACAAACAGTCTGATGGGTGCCAGCTGGGACCTCACTCACGGGTGGAGGAGCAAAAAGAGGGGACAAAGAATCAGAGAGTAGAAGATGCAGCCGGCTGATATGAATAATAAAATATGGACATGGAAAGGATCTGTGTTTGATCCTCTACTCCAGGCTGTAGCTGTCATGTTGTAATGAAGATAGCAAATGATGCCAACATCCTACTGTGTGTAGCCAAAGTGTCTGGTAGACTGATTGAAATGTCTTGGTGAAGTCTATGACTAACAAGTCCCGTTGCATTTCTAGAAACTCCGGGACAGAAACATGCCTGCTGTGTAATCATTCAGGATCTAACAGGATTACCTTGACCAAAGAACGAAATCTGAATTAAGGAATGAGGGCACACCCATCTGATGGCTCACACAATGGAAAGGTGCAGAGAAATTTAGTGAATTTACAGTGGGTACGGAAAGTATTCAGACCCCTTAAAATGTTTCACTCTCTTTTATTGCAGCCATTTGCTAAAATTGAAAAAGTTCATTTTATTTCTCATGAATGTACACTCAGCACCCCATCTTGACAGAAAAAAAAACAAATTTTATTTTTATTGTTGACTTTGTGGAACTTTCTCCCATCTCCCTACTGCATCTCTGGAGCTCAGCCACAGTGATCTTTGAGTTCTTCTTTACCGCTCTCACCAAGGCTCTTCTCCCACGATTGCTCAGTTTGACTGGACGGCCAGGAAGAGTTCTGGTCGTCCCAAACTTGAGTATCACAGCAAAAGGTCTGAATAGTTATGACCATGTGATATTTCAGTTTTTCTTTTTTAATAAATTTGCTAAAATTTCTACATTTCTGTTTTTTTCTGTCAGGATGGGGTGCTGAGTGACATTAATGAGAAATAAAATGAACTTTTTCAATTTTAGCAAATGGCTGCAATAAAACAAAGAGTGAAA
>JAVQJD010105255.1:0-31145 GCA_036023655.1 Nannoperca australis
CCCCCGTTTCATTTCTTCCCCCCTCTTCTCCCCTCCCACCCTTCCTGTGCCCTCAGCCCAGTGCTAATTGGTAAATCTGTTGAACCATGCCAGCCCCAACAATGAGACACCTGGAGTTCTGTCAAAACAAGTTTCCCTGTGAAACGGCCTCCAGCGCTAATACAGTAGCGTAGGGAGCTGCTGAGTTTGTCGTCGCTCACAAGGCTGGCCGCAGAAGGTTATGCTATCTGGGAACATTTATCGAAGATGAGAGCACTCGACTGTCAGCCTGTTCATCATAAATAGGATTATTTATCAATATCACTTCTGAACCTTGATCCTACACTGCATATGAACTATGACCAAATCATGATTAGCACGCAAGTTTTTTAATCGTCTTGCTCAGTGTCCGTGCCACGCAGGCCTGCGAGTCAGTCCTCTGGGTTAAATGGGTTCATGTTGTTTTATGCAAACATATGAAAGTTATAACCTGGCCTGACCTAGCTCTGACTACCTGTCATCCAAAACTCAAGTCACACCAGATACGCTGGTGTAGACAAAGGTGTGTTTGTAAGACACACATGCATAAAGACAGGCACACCCAGCAGTGATCCTGCCAGACCTTGTCAAACAAGTTCTAGCAAAGGCGCTTGTATAAGAGAGGGAGGGGAAGCAGGCAGCAAGAGGAATTTTTTATTTATTGCTTCTTTCTTTTTTTTTTTTATCCTTGCGGACTACACCATCATATTAATAGCTGTTTTCACAATCAAGCATGATTTACCTTCTTTCTTTCTTTTTTTTTTTTTAGGACTCGTGTTATTTACTGGCAACAAAGGCCCTGCAGAGTGTGCAAAATCAACAGGCAATTGATTAGTCAAACAATTCAAGTAGGCAATCCACAGAGCCGCGGTCACCTCAGAGGAGATTAATAAGTTATCCTTTGGGCTTCATAATGTCAGCTTCACAGAACCGAACTGAAGCAAACCCCTGCAGTAAAACCAAGACTAACTTTACCTTCAGGTTCCACTTTCTTTAAATGATATATTCTAAAAGAGCTGTAGGACAATGACTGTAAAACTGTTATGAATTACTGAAGGACATGCAGTGTTAAGGCACTTTCATGTTAGGTCACATCTTCACACAGTGGACATAAACATAGTGTGTTATTGCTTCATCTATCTCTGTCTTCCATTCAGACCGAGATTCTGTTAATAAAAGAGAACTCTCTTCAGCAACAGCTTTTCAAAGAAATACAAACAAAACAGAAAGACTGACTTCTCCTGCTGGTGGATTGTAGGCTAACTCAAACCAAATACATCCAAGACGACTCCCAAAACTAAATAGGAAGTTGTAATTAAACCTGAATGATCCAGAAACTGACACCGGTTAGGCACAAGGCAAATAAAGAAGGCAAACAGAATCCTTAGCACACAGAAATGAATAAAACAGTACTGAACAAGAAAGCATCTCGACTACCACTAAATCTCTGTTTAGTGTTTAAAATGATATGTAATTACTTTGCTCAACCATCCAAAACATCCCTCCCCCACAAATATCCCATCACCTGGATTGGCATTTTAGACATTAAAAAGCACACGAGCAACAAAGCAGCAGCACTTAATTACAGCACAAAGCACATCACAGCATGATTATCAGCATCATCACCAGGATTTAGGTTTTTCATTCATTATTTTTGTCTTAAATCATCAATTATTAGTTGTTAATTTGCGTGTGGAATCAACCAAATAAATCCAACAAGATATTTTTGGAATTCAAAGGTCTCTCACCAAATGAAATTGGTGAAGGCTCAGATCTGACTGTCCGGGGAATTCCCAGCAGAAGGGCCCCTGAAAGGCAAAGATGGACGTTCCCAAGTCACACAATTATATCAGCTCTCCATCTCTTCTTCGTTCTCTCTCACACACATATACACATCTGCACACAATCTCAGCTGACCAGGTTTTTATGCAAAAGCAACGTGTTCTCCCTGGAAATAATGCATCCCCTGGCTTTTTAGTTATTTAAACTACTAGCTCATCTCTGCTGGTTCAGTTCTCCTGGGTGCATGTTCGGCCCCATTATTACTAATTTTACACAGAGAGAATAGGAGAACACTGGCTCTGCACTGGTTACATGGCGGTTGGTACTGGCTGGCTGGTTGTTAAAACAGAATTTCACTTTGGTAGAACATTTTATCTCCTCAGCATCTACACTTTCACAGACGTTCAGGGGCAGTCAGCTGGTCGGGGGATCCACTGTCACCACCACCTTTTGGCACAGATTTTTCAAGCTCTAAATATTTCTAACTGCAAACAGAGAGAATGATCCTGCACAGAGGCGTAAATAATATCACCTGAGTGTCGGAGTCGTGTTTGTCTTGATGTTATCATGAAGTACGTTTATAATGAAAATAAGAAAGTGTGCTGGCTACAGGTAACAGTCATTTCTGATATTTTTATCACTTTACTGTGTGCACTAATATCCAAACTGTGAACTGCCTGATCTTACTAGTTGTTTCAATACAAGTTTGTTATAGGAGGAGGCATTCAGAGGTTAACCTGGCACATTTGTATCTACTGCCACTAAGAGCAAATTCATATCTCACATCTCTCTGACGGGTATCAGGAGACGATAGAGGACAGGAAAGGGAGAAAGAGGAAGAAAGTAGGGAAAGGGAGTTGTTGATTTCATAAGGAAGAAAGGACATGCTAGTAAAGTTTATTGAAGGGGCTCCAGTACCTAAAAGCTACTGTGCAGTTTGCTTTCTCTGCACCGAGATCACTGGGTTCTATTTGTACTTGTGTTTGACCCCAGGGCCAGCTACATAACTTCATAACAGCTAAACAGTGAACACTGTGGTTATTGATACATATACACACACACACACACACACACACACACACACACTAACAGATACAAATACGTATTATCCTTTTAAATGTGCATGTCCAACATAGAGTCACAGAGTCCCTAGGGTAGCTTAAGTTCACAGGGGTTATATAACGGTCAAATGATACAGAAAGGAGAAAAAAAAAAAAGACAATAAAGACCATGGAGCTATTCACACACACAGAAACACACAGAGATAACACAACAAACAAACTGCTATTCACTTTTCCTACAATCAGATGTTGTAATTGAGAGGCTCTTTAATGATGCTCTTTGCACAACTGATATAAAAAAAGTGCAACATTTTCTGATTTGAATTCTGGTCCGTTGCCCCTTTTTTGTTATCAGGTTCCTATACTTTAAAATGTGTAGGTATTCTCTAAAATCCATAAAGGAGAGACACGACTCTTCAGTCATTGTTGTGGTATTGTTGCTCACTAAGCCAACACTGAGTGGATTGTCTGTGGGAACAAGCGGCCGTCCAGACTGCTGGACAGATACAATGACTGAGGTGCTCTCATTTTCATTGTCACAGTTCCCGGGCCTGACGCCGCGTCTCGACGGCCTCAGAGTTTTGGCCCCGAGCTGATGATGTAAGCGTGACCCCTTGAACAAATGTCTTGTCTGGAGGAGACAGTGAGAGGCAGCTGACAGGCACAATGGTCTCTATCTAAGATCTGGATCACGGGCCAAAAAGGACTGGGCGATGCAGATCAAATCAATATGGATAATTTACATATAAAAATGTGTAAAGTTAAGATTTCTTTATATTATATTGCCCAATCCTACATGCCGAGAGCGTTTTGCAACTCTGGATCCAAAAGTGAGCTTTCTGTTGCAGCAAAGGTTAAGGCTGGATAGAGGGATGGATGCACTAAAGACGACAAAAAGGGTGGGGGTGGGGGTGGGGGTGGTTGTATTTGGAAAAAGGCTTAAATGCAGAAGGAAAGAGCAGTTTAAGGTCGGCATAAGTCAGCATAGAGAGAGCTTTCAAGGTTAAGCCTATGGACATTGCGTCGGTGGTGCATGCTGACCATGGGGTTGCTCATTAACAGCTGAGAAGGCCAGGCATCCCAGAGTCCTGGGCAATTGTCTGGCTAGCCCAGGTGCACGGCCCATTCAGACCACAGAAGGCCCCCTTTATCCCCATTCCTCCAAAATGGACAGAGAAGCGGTGAAGGAGGGTGGATGTGATCCTGGCTCTGTCTTTTCTAACACAGACCTAGAGCAGCAGTCCCATGCCCATCCAGTCCTTTTTGCCCATTGTTGGGATCCACAGAGTCATTGTGGCATGTGTTTTCTGAATGCTTGGCTTAGACAGTTTTTGTTTTGTTTTGTTTTGTTTTTAACAATATCAAAAACATGTTAGCTCTTTTCCCACAGCCTCTTTTCAGCACACATTCTTCAGAGAAACAAGTGAGACTGAATGGGAATAAAATAAGCATGTTCAGTAGTCCTAAAGGCTCAGGTGGGAGGTCTTGCAGGCCATAAAAATGGCCAGATTCCATCACTTCCTCCACACTAATTACCATACACTTGGAGCAAGTGCCCTCCCTCTCTTCATCCCTGAGCCCATGCTTCACTACCTCTGACACACACACACAATAACACACAGTGAGGCGCAGTTGGGAAATGGTTAACACTCCAGCCGTCCCCTGCTGCCAGTGAAAGCCAAGAAAACAATGGAGACATTGTTCGACCAGGGCTAGGCTCTAGACTCTAAGGCTGTGTGTGTGTGTGTGTGTGTGTGTGTGTGTGTGTGTGTGTGTGTGTGTATGCACGTGAATATTAGGAAAAAGGTTTCTGTTGGTATGCTCTTAACATTTGCATGTTTCTGCCCCAATTCCCAGAATGGCAAATTAAGAAACAGTATTCAATAAGAATGACTTGTGTTTAATATGCTCGTATATCTCATTCTAGAGGTGCTCTTTATCCAAAATTGAAAAAGGTTTCATCACATGACATGAGCCTGGACTCCTGCTGAGTCCTTTACTGCACCTTTGTTGATACTGTCAACACACACACACACACACACACACACACACACACACACAGACACACACACACACTTTAAGTAGTGGATTTACAATTTAATCTGGTATGGTACGTTATGTTGTGTTACCGGATTAATGCCATAATCACTGTCTAAACAATAGAAGTGTGAAAGTGGTTAAAAATAAAAAACACACACACCACTTCCTAAATTCGTCCACCAGCTTTAAACTACTTCCTGCTGCTACGTATCCACAATGTCAATTTAAAACATTACAATAAAAGGCAAGATGACAAAGCGAGGACTGTTTATGATCTTTCCCTCAGGAGCTGTGTGAGGCATAAAAATATTTCTTGGAGCCTGTGCCTCAAAAAATACACATCAATAGGTGGATAAATATTGAATAACTTTCAGCCAATGGCATAAAAGTTCAGCGGCGGCAGGTTTTGAGGCTGCCTGTGGGGTGGTCAGGCACTTCAAAAGGTCCTGCGTGACCCCCTTTGAGAGCATGGTAAACAGGGGCATACAGTGTGCCCTCAGACAGACCAGCTTGCGTGAGGTCGCTTCCTCTTTTCTCGGTTGATCCTGCAGCATTCCACCTCGACTGAGCCTTCCAGCCACAAATGAGACTGTCTTGTCTGCATCTCCGTCCCTGTCCATCTCTCAGCCACGACTTTCAAACAGGCGTTATCAACAGCCATCTATATCTTTCCATCTACCTATCGCTGTCTTTCTATTGTTGTTTCAGCTGTCTCAGGGTCACCTAGGCTTCAGATCACTGTTATCTAGCAGGCCAGTCGACGGCTTCTTATCACTGCCAATGAAGCCTGCTTGCACTCCAGGCAGAGAGGTCAAGGTGCTTCTTCGCATTTGTAAACAAAATGAAAATACTGTTCACAGCCCAATTTCTGGATAAGGGGGATCACGCACTAGAACATGCAGACCTACATCAAAAAAAAAAGCTTGACTGATTGAGTGACACCAGCGGGAGTCTGTGCTGGGTTATCATTGGCTTTCACAATGCTGTCCACAGTAATCATGTCTTTTCTATATGTACAACAGTCGGTATGATGCAAACCAAGGAAACATTCAATCACACTTCCCTCTCAGCCAGAGGTGGATGGCTGGAGCAGGATGGTAGAAGCAGCAACAATACAAGCTGCATTTCACATTCAATTTTATCACTTGTGCTAACAGCATGCTGTGTGCGTATGCAGCGATGCTGCAATGCCTCTGATCTTACCAGCCTGTGTACTCTATCAAACAGATCACACTAGGACTGAGCAATGTGAGCACAAAGTTTACAATATATTCTCTGATATTGATTAGTGTTCGTACTAATCACGATATGCATTTAATAGTGCTCCCACTGCTTCTGCTTGTTTTTCTGTTCTCTGCTTAGAACTAAAGCACAAAAAAAAGAAAACAGAAAGTTTATTTAAGTTTCAGATTCAGAGTTTTTATTTATCATCAAATCCAACAGTTTTACAGTTTTGTTAGCCTGCAAAAACGCCTTTCGAATTTGGACGAGCCTCTTTTTGTGACTAAAGCTGCCTTATGACCTCATGACCAAATCAAATCTGCTGTTCCTTGGCCAAAGGCCTATTTGTGACAAACATGTGACAGAAAACCAATGACGGATAGCATAACATAGTGTTTTTAATATAACCTCAACAAAGGAGGTAATACGCATAAACTGTAATTGTTTAAACTTACTGTTCTCACAGAAGCGTTGTCAACGTTCTGTTAGTGTTAAATCATTGTACACAATTTAGTGTTGCTTTAAACTGAGCTTCAGCTTCATCTGGCCGGATAACACAAACTGGTACTTTCTGTATTCTCAGTGGGACGTTAAATGTCACAGCATGGGGAAGTTTTGTAGCGATTAACACGTCGTTTAAAACAAATTGTTTTTTATTGCTCTGTCTTTTGTATTACACTCACTACATTGTGTTGCTGTGAAGGGGTCTGTACTTCAGATATTGTGCAAACTTATTTTTTTTCCATCTGACTAGTTGTCCATCTTTGTTGTTTCAAGTTTCTTTTCGCCCCAGAGCCAGTTTCTGTTTGAGTTGCTGCTTTTGCTGCTGTTGCTGGTGTTTGTTCCAAGTGTTTCTTGCGTGACTGTTTGCATTACAACTTTCTGCGTACATTGTGAAAAATAAATAAATTAAACCCAAACGTGTATTGTTTTAATTATAGTTCATTATAATCACCCAACCCGTCATTAAGCAATCTAATTTAAAAATATATATTACGGTACAGAAGTGTATATATAATCTGTTATGACGTCGCTATTGCATCCTAAAAAGTTGGAGCTGCAACCATTACACTTTACTGTTGTTCTCAAACTTCCTTTAAAAATGAATTGTACAGCATGAGTTTAGGTGATAAGTATTTACAGCCATATGACTCACAGGATAAAACCTCAAGTATTTACCTGCAGCTTTTGCTGCCTCCGACCAGTTTAATGACTTCATAGGAGTTGGGACTCTTTACAGAGTAAAAAGAGGCCCCTGAACTCTTTGGTATAAAAATAACACTAGCATCGCAGGAAAAGATAAGGAGGGCCTTAGCTGGGCTTGTTTTGTTCAGAATAACACTGTCATCGCGAGCTCTTTGTCTTAAACACAACTTCTGACAAGGTTTCTGTTTCAAAAAAACTGCCTTGTTGACTCCTGCTATTTTAAGACGTGCTTAACTTAAACGGGCAAAATACTAAAGAGGCCTTGGCTGGCCAACTTTTGAGTAACTGTTTGAGATGGTATTTATTACAGACCATAAAGGTAACCAAACTGATCAAATGTCAAATGTGACTCAGACGGAAGCTGTGTCATGACATGTGATAAAAATCATCACTGCCTGATGTGTGAACTCCAGAGCCATGACGACCACTAACTGTGTTGTTGCTCACAGCGCATAAACAAAAAGGGTCAGCGGTGTATTATTAGCTCCAACACTGAACTGTTACCACAGGAGATAATGTATTCATGAGCAGACAAACTCGGAAGGCTACTCCATCTAAAAATGTTAGGCACTTTTTACATTTTCATAACAATATGTAGAAGATGCAAGACTCCAAAACAAAAGTAACTACTATGCCAATAATGGCCAAGGGCATTCATGATCAGCTCACTAATTCTGCTCAGTCCTCACTCTCATTGATTTTCCTGGCTCACTAACCCGGTGACCACATACGTACACTTCCCTATGTTCAACCTTTCCGCTGACCTCCTGAAAACTTTACGCCTTTGGCTAAGTACTAAGTTCACAATCGACTGTTCATTCTAGAGCTGCTAGCCTCTTAGATATTGACATGCCTAGGGTAGATGCTCTGTTATGTATATGTACTGCATATGCTCCTATTGCTGTCCAGCCAACTCTCCTGCCAAACTACTCCTCCAACTCCACGGATAGGGTAATCAATGTTGAAGTAACGCACACACCACATCCAATGGCCAGCATTAGCTCATCCTCGTGACAAAGCTGTCTACATGAGACCAGTTTACCATAATCATTCAGCACAAGGCTGGGCTGGGAGTTATCATCTCCTCTTTTTTATTGTTATTTACAGGCGGCGTGGCTGTCCAAAGAACAACTGCTGCACCTGCCACAATGGTAGCCCGCAGTGCCACTTCCCCCCCTGATCACTCACTAACAAACAAAAGATCTACTTTCTGGAATGCACAAAACTTTCATTGTTAAAATATGCACATATAAAAGAACAAGTTTATATCCAACTCACTGGGGGGCGGCCTGGTAGCTCACCTGGTACAATACACTAACCGCAGCCGCCCCGCAGAGGCCCCGGCTCGACTCCAGCCCGAGCCTCTTGATGCATGTCATCCCTTTCTTCCATCTTTCCTGTCTTTCAACATCTGTCACTATCTAATAAAAAGGCAAAAACGCCCCCAAAAATATCTCTAAAAAAATCTGGGTGTGTTAGTGACTGTAAGGGTATATGCAAACAAATACCAATTATACCAATCTAAACAGCCATTCATGGGGAATGGGGAAGGGCTTTAACACTGAAGATGTTTTCAGGGTGGAGGAAAGAAGAAAAGCAGGGTGTGTTTGTCTATCTGTCATGAACAAGGGAGGAAGAGCTGGTGAAAGAGGAAAAGTACCGAGCGGAGTGTTACTTACAACGATGTGTGCCGGTGACGGGGACCTGGCATCTTTAAGTGCTTGTCTACTTTGGAGACCTCCCGGTTGAACATCTAGCAGGGGCCATTTCATCTGTAGGTACTGAATGGCAGAAAGGAAACAGAATGGAAAGAAAGAAACAAAACATGTTAACAATGCAGAAAGCAAAAACCAAAAGAACAAATTAAAAATAAGACAAAAAAGGAAGACAACATTTCTTGACGGGTGTATGGATGTGGAAACTCAAAAACACGGAAAAGCAAATAAAGATCTTAAGGCGGATGGTGGACGAGGTGAGGAGTGCCTGAAGCATGCACCTGAGAGTCCAGCAGTGCACACAGTACTTGTATAAATGAAATTACACATTCTTGTGAAATACACAGCACAAAACTATTGCTTTAGGCTCCTTCACCGCGAGCAGGAATTCTAAAAGAAAAAACTTTTATTTTTTTTTTGTAAATTAGCCGACAAGTGACTTTGGATTTCATAAAGTCACTAATTTGGAGTTGGGGGAGGGCAGAGGTTGGGCTAGCACTGTACACTGCTCATGGCTTTAAGATGACCTAATGTCATAAATGTGACTTTTATTGGAACCCATAAAGAGGTTAAAGCGTGGCGTCTCACCACACTCCTCTGAGGCTAAACCTCCTGACTGCTCCCATAAATGATTGACTTGGCCTCTATCAGAGTCTTACTCCCTCTCTCTTCCTATCACACACACAAACACACACACACACACACACACACACACACACACACACACATACAAGCACTGAAAGACAGATAAGCAGAAAAAGGATCATGAGAAACATCTGTCTGTGTTATAAACTGGGTGGAGTCCTTTTAATTTGATGACGTGCCGAGTTAAATGTTCTATCTAAAATGCTCTACCTTGTGTTTCTTTCTAAAATGAGCAGGAAAATCTCATCTTCATTTATAATGAAACATGGCAAATATCCAAACTCTGGGCCATACAGAACATTCTTTTATTTGTCAGCCATTGACTGCCTGGTGTTGACCTTGCTGCAGTATGTGGTCCAGACTCTGCTTTATCAATGTCACGGCAACCTAATTTGAGGAAAAGAGGTCACAGCCGCCGTTTGAGCTCTGAGGCCTTTGGATTGGGTACTAAGACGTGAAGAGCCTACACATGTTGAAGAACAGAAATTACTGAGGAACTAATCAGAGAGGCAACAGCTCAACAGTTAATATAAGATGTTCTGTTACAAACCCAATATACCCCGTGTCTGACAGGTCAACTTGGACTTGAACCAGGCCCTTTGATGTCATTTGGACAAAACCTTCAGCATGATCAAGAAACCTAAACACAAGAGTTTTCTTTCTTTCTTTCTTTCTTTCTTTCTTTCTTTCCACATGTTAGGATTCAGATAGCATCCTGAAGTGAATCAACAAACTATAAAATGTGTTGCAATAATGACCTAAGAGGTTCATGCAATCCTGTTACATTTCATAATTACCTCACCACCATTACTGATGGCCCAGGCTCAGATTTTGGCACATGGTGACAAAAAGTTTAGGTATTGCTGTTTAATAACACACAGTCTATAAAATCCAGAACTAAGCTGTGGCTCTCTGGTAGCAGGGTGACAGTTTTATGGTGATGCAGGTACATTAGATTAAATTTCTATGTGTTGCCATCCAGCAAGGGCGACCGCTAGTTTGTATGCATGTCTGAGGGTGTGTGTGTGTGTGTGTGTGTGTGTGTGTGTGTGTGTGCTCTGTATGTGTGGCAGAGCTGGCCAGAGAGTGAGTGTGTCGCGACCCTTCCTGAGACTGTGTCTAAATCAGTGGTAATTAGCGAAGAGTTCACTGTGGGGTGCCTGCCAGTGGTAGACGCTGGAGGGAGTTATTGACTCCATGTCCTCGGTTACAGCCCGCGCAAGGAAAAAGACTGTTTACTGCCTGGTCTTTCTCCACCACTACCACTCATTTATGACCCCAAGACGGCTTTTACTGCTAAAAAACAGGGTTTGTTTATGCTTGTTTGTATGTACTGAGAGTGGAAAAAGGAAAGGTTGTAAAAACTCCAGAGTTGAGGTCGTGGGTTTTTATGGACCCCCCACACTGGGTATTAATTGCTATGAAGGGGAGAAAGGAGGAGGAGAGGGGTGGTGGTGTTGTAACAGTTAAAGAGGAGGAAGAGAGTGACGGGGCTGCTGTCATGTATGAGGTAATTCAAGACGGTGTCCATTGGTGCCAGAGGGGCTAGAAGACAGGGCAGTGCTGGAGAGAAGGGGGGTATTTGTGAATCCAGTCATGGGAAAGTCCTGCCATTGCGTGTGCGTGTGCACACATGCTCGCACATATTCGCAAATGTTCAAACACAGCTGCAGCCGGAGAAGGGGTCGAGGAAGACGACATTCTGAGTAGGTGGGTAAGGAGCGTGAAGGTGACACCCCTGAGTGTGGTGATGGGGTAGAGAGACACTGAAAGACTGCAGAGGGAGGGAGGGTGCCGCAGCGCATGCCCTGACAAGTGGCTCCACTTCAGCCGTGCTATTGCGAATGTTCTCACACACTAATCTCTCCTGCAGGTTTTACAAGCATGCCAAGGAAAACGGAGCCCTGGCAAGCACCGGGCTTTCCGACCACCCCCCTCTTGGCCTCCTTCCTTTCTCTTCTCCCGTCCGCCTGCCCTGCTAACGGATGCACCGCCTGGGCTCGAGTAGGCCATGATCTCTGACCCCTCTCTACTGCTCCAAGTCCCTCCCTGTTCCCCTCTCTGCAACCTGAAAACCCTCCTGCTATGAGGGGGCCCCCCGGGTAACTCAAGAGCCATTCCAATGTGACAAATTGCTCCAGAGTTCCAGGATAACTCTCGCTCTTCTCCTCTGTCTCTCTTCCTGCCCCCCTCCCATGCACACAAACACTAAGCAGCCCCCCTTGACAGACCCCCACCCTGTAAGAGCCACCCAGTGATTGTGCTCCAGCTCCGGGTGCTGCAGCAGACGGCTTCTCCTTCTCCCCTTTCCCTTTCAGCCTCCCCACACCACCTCCCCCCATTCTCTCCCCCTACCCTGTGCCCCTCCTCGCCTGGCCAGCCCCACAATGGGAGCTGAATGACTCAATTGTCTCTGATGAAGTGAAAGACAAGAGAGTCCACTAAGTCCTTACAGAGGGATGAACTCACTCTCACTGTCCCGATTTTCCTGTCCTCTATTGCTTTCGCAGGCACAAGGAGGTGGAGGGTTTACAAGGGCTATGACTTATTATTTTTATTACTGAGTATATTTTCTGTTCTTTTTTCAATTAACTGTCTAGTCAATAAAATCAGTCAGAAAACAGCTAGATGTGCCTACCAGCGCCAGCATCCCAAGGTGATGTCTCCAAATTGCTTGACCAACTGTCGAAAACCCAAATATATCCATTGTTTCAGCATAATGTTTTTTACTGCAGCAGGTGCTTTCTACTTGCATGCTGGACCACTCACCCATATGTGAGTGACTGCTGCTGTACCGTGGTTTGGCATGTTATGAGCTACAGTGTTAACCCAGATCCACACTGACTGTCATCGCAGTCAAAACAAGCTGGGGCCCCGGTCCTGGTGACACAGCTCGTGGCAGAGGGGACACAGGCTGGAGACAAACGGAGGGGCATTATGAGAGCTCACATATCATCCTCACACGTCTACACACCGACTTCCACCACTGTTGTTACTAATTTAACAGCTGGACCAGAAGCAATTTGGCCTAAAATACTCCTTCCTGGTACCAGTGCTAGACTCTGATCCTCCCAAATATAAACCATTTTTTCCACATCCTATCAAACATTAACCAAACGTCAATACTTGCTATTGACAAAGAAGGGGTGAGAAACCTTTCTCATAAATGTTTTAGTGTGAATGACAGACACGGAAAGTGCAAGACTGTTTGGCCAGTTTCTGATCAACAACCAGCTCCTTTTTCACCAAGCCCCCCAACCAATGTGTTTATCACATGCGGCCTGGCGGCTGGAGCAGCAGCCACCGCACGGCTTGTTCGTTTTGTTTTGGATTCAGAGCAGAGGGCTTCAGACCAATCAAACAAACAGAGCTCCTTATGTGCCAATGTGGCTCCCAAACACTGGTCTACTTTCCAACAGTGAACCATGGGACAGATGATGAGGACCACTGGGGCTCCATCAAGCATTCCAGCCATGTGAGCAATGTGGGAAAGGAGGGGGGACAGGCAAAGACAGACAGACAGATAGCAGCTTGGGTTTAGAGTCAGCATATGGATGCTGGCTGTTGCTCTAGAGAGTCCAGCAGATCTTCGACCCATCTGTGGCCACCTCATATCACAGACATGGCATAGCTCTACGAGGGCATAGTAGGAAGTGTATATAAATAAACACATGTACATTCACAGTGACCCCCACCCCCAACATACTTCACATGCTTACTCACTCATTCACACCTGAACAACAATGCTCACCCACATTTGAACATCCTCTGGTCAGCAGGCACCACAGCTCCTCTGGGAGAGAACTCAGAGATGGGATTGACAGCTTGCAGATTACACCAATCAGACCGCTACTATAAAGAGCTTTATTTAAGTCTGAAATGATCAAGGCTAGTAAGAGGAGCCCATTCAAAACTCTGCAAGTAAACTGCACAGAGCTTAAAAGATTAGTCCATCCAGTTTGACTACAATTTTATCCTTTTAAAAACGAGAGCTGAGCATATTGTCCTGATCTGTTGCGGATATTGCCAGCAGTCTTTCTCCTCACTCACAGGTGCAAGAGCAGGAGCAAACACGTGCTCATACAAACACGTAATTTGTTGTAGAGGGGACATTTTCTGTAATTGAGGGAGGGAGAAGCTTAATGCAACACAGACCCTATGAAATCCCCCAGGTTAAAGAAAGAAATCACCAACCCACTCAGCTTTATGATACACTGTTGTCTGGAGGAATGGGTTTACGGTAAAGCGAACGGAAGTAGCGCAAGAATTCCTTGACAAAACTGGGAGAGCTGCTTTGGTTCTACTAATGCACATTTTATGAGTAAATATTAAAGAAAAAAACACCCCACCTGCTCTAATAGCCAGAGGCATTTTGCAACGAGGAAAATAAAAGTGGAATGTGGGAAGGCCTGGGGTTTGCGTGCCCTGGGGCGGGAAGGGGTCCGCTGGGCCCATATTTACTCCAAAGCCAGAACCGCTTGGGGGTTCCACTGGCCCTGACAGCACTGGGGCCGCCAACCTGATCCAAAACCTCCCTTCATAACCTCCTACCCCCTTTGCCAACCACCTCTACCTCAAACTCCCCATATCTCTTTTTCTTGCAGGAAAAACTAAACCTGACACTTTCATATAAGTCTTTTTTCCACAAGGGGAAGGTGCACATGACCTCTCCTTCCTCTCCACCCAACTTGAGGCTGTGGAAACAGGCTTGTGAAACTACTATTGTTCATAATATCTCAGAAAGTATTGCATTCTTTGACCAAAAAAGGGGGGAGAATTGCTTGGTTTTAACTGCTTTGTTTGGTGTCCTTTCTTTAGACTTATTTCAACATTTGACTTTTATCTGGTCTGTTCTGCAGCTGTGACACTGTTTACTTAGCAAGTGTGGACCAATGTGCTGTTCAAACACCAGCTGATTGGCCGGATGGTTTCAAATGATTGCACAACACGTAGCCAACACATTTTTCCACAACAATCACAAGGAGACAAAATTGTCTACATGTGAAGCATTTTGCAAAGATGTAGTTCACTACCTTTAATTGAATTGACTGGATGATGATAAAGCAAAGATTACACATACCTGGATGCACATAGTGTTCGCGAAGAAAGTGTGAGGGTGACATGATTGCAGTCCAAAACACACCAACTTCTCAACAAGCCTCAGAAAGTAAACAGCGTTCCATTTCTGACTTTAGCACCCCTCCCCCTTTCCTACTGTCCCTCTTCCTGTGTCATTAAGAGTAGCTCTTGGTTGCTCTATAAATATTGTGGCAGCAAGGGGGTGAAGGCCAGCAGGAGCTGGCTGGTCTTCCATCAGGCCCGCTAATGAACAGGCGCTCTGGCACCTTTAGCATCAGGCTCTGCTGCAGAATGCCTTTGTTTTCAGGTGTTTCTGTTGCTTCACAGAGCTGCACTCGCTGCTATTCGAGTGACTCTTCCTCTTTCTTCCTTCCCCTTTACTCAGACTCAAATATAACTTGGGATTTGGGGTGCTTTCATTGCTTTCCATAATCACTAGGGTGAAAAATTGAGTGGGTTACATGTTACGAGACTGGATGCTCTGATTATTGTAAATAATAAAACCAGCTTAATCAAATTGCCTTACTCCTATTAGAGTTGTAATCACAGTTAACCTAATAAATGAATGAAGTGGGATTACTCGTCAATACTCCCTAGTCTGGTTATTTTTCATGTTTTGATCTTGTGTTCCATGCCACAAAGACTAAAAAGATGATATAGATGATGCTCATTGGCGACACCAAAACATCTTTTATGCAACTGCTAAAGCAACAACTAAATGTTTGTATTAAGGTGCTCTATCAAATCATCAAGATGAATTTCAATCATCCAGGTAACAGCATATCTAGGTTACTAAGTACACAACTGGAATTACTGGTTTTTGATTAAGGACATTTTGACACTTATGAATTCTGAAAATGAATCTTGGATGATTCACATTACAGAGGTAAAACTTCTTCCAGGTTAATACTGGTAAACCCAGTTGCCTTTGAAATGGTGTTTCAGATATTCCATTTCCCTCCAGATTTTTATTCTTATTAGTTTGTAGGTTATCACACAACATCAGCTTCAGAATCCATCATCAGATTACAGGTATCCATGTAAACTATTACTTTAGTCAGGGTATTCACGCATTTGTGTGCATTCTGATATTATGTACAATTAAATTAACGTCATTATTTATTGGAGTCAGCAGAGGCTCCACAGCTCAGTGGAAGTAAGCTGAATGATTGACAGGTCAAAGATCAGATCCAGGACTCGTACACACTGACCTACTTAGAGGCTACATGGAGGTGAACAGGCATGTCTGCGGGTCTAGGTGTGTCTGAGCCCTTTACGCAAGGCCAGGCCAGGGGCAGGGAGGAGAAGAGGTTGGGCAACTCATACGCTCACTACATGCTTACCTTTGTTTGCAGGAAGCAGGGTGTGGGGCGCGGAGAGGAGAGTTAAAAAGGTGAACAGCAGATGAGCTCTGCTGAGGGAGGAAAGTAAGCTGATTGCAGCGCCCACGTTGTGCTGGAGAGTGCTGTATTTGGCATTGTGCTGGAGGAGAGCTGAACGCTGCCCTTGATGTTGGGTGTCTGGTTTTGTTCTGCGAGAGTTCACTATGAATTAGTTAAACGGTAGACTGGATATAAGGAAGCTATGAAACATGCCTCAGAGGGAGAGAATGTGTACACTCTCTGGCTTCACAAAGACTTCCGATATTCTGAAAACACTACACACTATTACACAATTCCACCTACGCATATTCATCAATCAGAAAGCATTACGTTGAAGGCATCACACACACACCAACAGGCAATTAATCTTCACAAAAGCATCATACGAAACCAACAAACATTCAGGCTGTTTTGAGTCTATTTCACACTTGCACATACACCTTGAAGCAGTTCAGCCTCCATATTCATGAGGCCTACTCCCTCAGCATACCTAAAACCAAGGATTCTGGGGGTTTCAACTCAAATCTCAAATATGGTTTCAGGTTATGGATTTATAACCCAACCAACTAGGCTAATTCATCAGCTTTAAGCTATCTATTTTAGGTTCAATTACTTTTAACCTAACTTATTACTGTCGTTAGAAAACATGGTATTTACTGTGATACTGTGCATGACGGAAGAAGAAAAAAATATTCCCACACAAGCAATTACATGCACACTCTCACAGTGGGGTACTGCCGCTTTGCCACAGTAGCTTAATGAATAAATAAGTAATAAGGGTTTGGTTATTGGAGCTCATTAAAATGCTTCCATGACAATAAGACCTGAGGAGGCAGCAGTGTAGCTTGGGCCAGAGTGGGTGGCTCTCACCCCCCCCATAACCTGAGCACATGCCCCAGCACTCACCTCCAAATCAACTTTGTCAGTGATGTACCCCCACCTTACCCTCTGCATCCCCACTACTGCTGACTCGGAGCAGCACATGCATCTTCATGCATATACACACACCTGAAAGCACAGGCTAAAAAAGGCACACGCGCACACACACACACACACACACACACCTCTCTCATGGTTAATTACCACTTAGCTCAATCACATGGAGATCCGTCCATAAGAGGCCCCCCAACCCCCCCACCCTCATCCCCCGCAACACAAACAGCAGCACACATGCCAATTATTGATGAATCTTTAATATGGCGTTTTACAAAGTCTCCATCTCATTTCCTACCACTGAGCAGGTGATTACTCTTCCAATAGGACAGGTAATATAAATAGAAACGGCTTTAGCATTTAAAATATGACATGCATAGGATTGAGTATGAATAAATTAGCTTAATGTAATATCCTTGCAGGGTTGAAATAAAGTGGCCTGAGCCATTTGGAGAAGATAGCTAACTTTATTTTGCTCCTCCTGCCTTCCATCTGCAGCTAGCTCTGTATAAACCCCCGCACAAAAATCCCACGCCGCGATAACATGTCAATAATGAGCTGAGGCCATCTATTGATCAGCTTAATTTTGCATCTATTAGCTAGGGAACGGCTTGCTCCGGGGGCGAGGGAAGCCAGGCGCTAACACGCACCGACAGGCTGGATGGAGATCATTACAACTGATGTTCACACACACGCTGTGATTGACATGGAGATAAGGCAGGGGAGAGCCCAGCCTCGCACGCCTCCCCGCACACTAAGCTAATGATACACCAAACGTGTGCTTGGTGTGTGTGTGCGGGAGCATGATAGAGAGTGTCTATCTAGAAAGAGAGATGGAGCAGGGATAAAAAAAAAAGACAGAAAAAAGAGGAGAAGAAAAGCAGGCCACACGCCTTTGCTAATTGGCACAGTCAGACAGAGAAGCTCATAAAAGACGAAAAAGCATTTAGTGGAGCACCTCAGCTTTCTGGATCACCTTATCAAGTCTGTGTCATTTAAATACCGTTGACTACACCACAGAAAAGCTTGGCTTTGACCTGGAATGCGCAGCTTCATCTGATACTTCCTTAATTTAGAGAGTTTTCATAAGAAACTCAGTTGAGGTATTCATTATGAAAATAGTTTTTCTGTGAACAAACGATTGCTAGCTTTAGTGTTTTTGACACTCGCGTGTTTCTCACATTCAGAAGAAGTGACGTAGAGAGCGAGGGTGGATCCATACAGAGAGGGCTCGCAGAAAACAACATGGCGCGATGCCCTTTTCCTCCTGCTAACCTATCCACCACCGCTGCGGCAACAGGCCTGGCTTGGCATTGATGCAACCAGCTGCAATATAGGATGCTGCATGTCATCCACACACAGAGGGTGGAAGAAACAGAGAGAGAGACAGGGAGAGAGAAGGGCCGGGCGCTGCAACTGCACCTTTTACCACACCATCAAAAAGCAACGACTGAATCTTTGTGTACACCATCTGTATATCTGAGTTTTTATGGGGAGGAGGTCTTGTTTTATGCCAGATAGGTTCTATGAAGGTGAGGTCAGAGGCACACAAAAAAAACCCTTGGCTACAAACTGTGTGTTTTTGTCAGCTGAGGGATGCAGCGAAGGGATCGAGGGAGCAGCGGGAGGAGGAGGGAGGGAGGGGGAGGGGGAGGGGGGGGAGGAGAGAGGAAAAAAAGCCCTCAGCCAAGCCATCAAGTTGAACATTGAACTTCACAGTAGTAGCTGCCTTTCTATGCCTCTCCTTTTGATGTTACCTCCAAAGCAAAGGATCAAAGGCTTGGAGTGTGGCGTGGGGAAGTCCCAAGCTCTTAGCCTGCCAGCCTGTGATATATGCAAAAGTCTACGCCAAAAGAGAGAGAGTGGGGCAGAGAGAGAGACACAGAAAGAGAGAGAAAGAGGGTGCTGGAGAGCAAAAAAAAAGGGAGGGGGGAGAGAAAGCTTGCATGGAATGTGGCTAAATAGTATGTTTTGTGTGTAATGAATGACAAGGAGATGACGCAATCAGCCAGTTAGTTCCCGTGTGACGTAGAGCAGGATGAAGTGCACACACAAGTTTTAGAGAATGGGCGTTTGATACTCGGAGAGGGCTGGGCATGGGATGGGGAGGAGCAGGGGGTGCTGGCGGTGTTTGTTGCCCCCCCCCCCCACCCCCCACCCTCAACCAGCAACGCGGGACAGCCCCCACCCACCCCTCCCCACCTCCCAACACACACACTTCCAACTCGCACCAACCCCCAGCGCCTCTCCGACATCAAGGGGTTGAGAGCCTGTGTCGTCTCGACATAAATATACAGTGTGCCGTTAAAGCGCAGACTACAGTAAACAGAGTGCACATGAAACCCTGGTTGTCTCTTGCCGGAGCACAAACACTCACACAACACACACTCACATTGTGGGCTCAGCTGGGCCGAAGAGAGGAGCAGAGGTGTGCTAAACTTGACAAATATCTACGAGACAAACACAATACACATAAACACACACCCCCACACACACACACACACACACACACACCCTTTCCCCAAGGCTGTAGGATTAAGAGGTCCAGCTGGCTGACAGCAAGCCCTTCCTTCCCACGTATCCCGTCGGTCTCACCCCCCCCCCATTTCCACACACACCCCCAACCTCCGCCACTCCACAGCCCCTCCCACACCTTCACCCCCGGTCTGCCAACCATCCAGCTCAACGAGCATGCCAGGAGGACACCTGAATTTGACATCGGCCGACCCTGAGCCCGTTTCACCTGCCCCATGCACATTCACAGAACGGAGGAAAATTTTACTCCGGAGTATTCAGAGACACAAGAAGTCCTCAAGAGAAATACGGATGTTGGGCGGAGAGGGAGGAGAAACTTAGGAAGACATGCTACGCCACCGAACGCTACACGTCATCGACACCATCCGCGTGGTTTGTCCATCCATCCAGCCCTTCGATCTGTGCTACCGGTTGTATTCTTCAAGTTACAGATTCCTTGAAAGTCGTGGACTTGGAAGATGGAGGAAGGAGTAGGAGAAAATGAGGAGGAGGGTGCTGGAGATAACATATAATGAGGCTTGTTGTTGGAGGAATAAGAGAAAGTGATACAGAAAGAGTGGAGAGAGAGAAAGCTGGAGTAGTAGGAAGAATATAAACCTGAGTGAGATCTTAACCCCCTCCACCCCCGCCCCCCTCGCTTCTCAACAGCTGCCAGGTCACTTTATGAATGTCTGGAAGAAAATATGCAGCAGGGTGTTGTTTGAGTGTTATATCATTTTGTCGACGGGGAAGTATGTGCACTTGGATGTGCACAAAAATAAACATTCAGTATTCCAATTTGTGAGATGACTGAAAGTTAGAATTATGTTATTGGAATCGCATGTTTCACATGTTCGCACGCATCTAGGCCTGGAAGGAATGAAGACGCAAGAAAAAGTCCCAAATTAACGATACTGGATTCTTTTAGTCTGGTACATATTATATTTAAGTTCAACACGTCTTAAACAACTTAACTCCCAAAATCAAAGAGCAGAGAAGTAATGACATCAGAAGGTGAAATCTGTGGATGCTCTGTTGATTCAGTGTTTTTGAAAAACCACAACATGTAACTCTGCATCATAAAGTAGCTAATCATTTCGAAACCAAACAATTTTACCCTTATCACACAAATATCAACCTCAATGGTTGTGTTCACACTTATACTGACTGGATAGTCCAAGGCTATGACAACAAAACACGAATTCTTCAACTTCCTTGTTACCTAGAGCCAAAAGTGAGTGACAGGTCCATTGTGCAGAAAAGATGGGGCATGATTTAGGTGAAGTTTGGGTGAAGACAAAACAAGGGCGGCAGCAGCAGGGTCTTATTTCGGTTGTGATCACAACCAGAGGATACTAAAACCGCGCTTAGGGCTACCTTACCCCGATGGGTAACTAATGAGAACAGAGAAAAATCTATCTGACATTTCACCATGATAACATCGACAGAGACAGATCAGTACCACAGATTGGGATGGGTGCGGTGTAGAAGGAGAAAGAAGAAGAAAAAATAGAAAAAAAAGGCAAGGCAGTGGTGTAAGAAAAGAATAAGAATTAGGGAGTGAGAAATAGAGAAAGGAGAGAGCAAGAGATAGAAGGGAGGGAAAGAAATTCACAATGATGACACGTAAGTGCAAAGAGCGATTAAGGATTTACTTTCAAAAGGACTCCCATTGATCTTTTTTGATAGACCTGCAATAAATCAAACCGGATTGACTCGCATGAGAACCAAGCCTAATCCTTTAGTCAGATCCAGGAGAACTCCAACCAAACCAGCTGTTAATTTAGGCTTTACAAGATAAAGCGGGAGAAATCCAACCTGATGTACCCTAGGGCAGAGGCTTACATCATCTCTGTAAAGCAATCAACTTATTGCCAGTTTGGAGAGGTAATCAGAGCACATACTGAGAGAGGGGAGGGATGGCTGGGTGGAGAGGGAGGTGGAAAAAGAGAAAAGAGAGACACGAGATGGCTGAAGAGGTGAGAGAGAGAACAGAAGCATAAGGATGTGAGGAACAACAGAAAATGAAAATTGAGTCCACTGTAAGAATGTAAAAGAAAAACTAAAATCTATTTTTTCTGCATGTCGGGCAGATACACAGGTCTTCTGACTGAAACAAGGAAACTTCACTTTGAAACAAAAAACATTGTTTACACCGAGTACATCTCCAATTATCTCCAGAGGGTGAAGATGAAACAGTGGAGCTAGCTAGCTGCAAACAGTAGCTCTCTGAGCTGACAGCAGGGAGTGGAGGCAGCCCCCCCCCCCACCACCATTCTCCATACCACCCTGTAATTTCCCTGGAGGCCGGCCCAGACCTCGTCCCCATCCCCAGTGGCCGGTGCCACCTCAGCCGGGTCCTGCCAGCCGCGCTGTGGCTGCACCATAGCACAACCATAGTAATTAAAATGGTTATTTTTGTTTGGGGAAACGAGGGATTTTTTTTCCAAGCTCTGGGCGGAAGTATTGCAAGACACCATCCAGCCCACAATGAGTAAACCACACTGATGTCTTTTTCAGTTGGGCTTCTGTGCTTGTGTACGTGTGTGTACTATATGTCATCAGGGCACTACGGGGTTTTAGTTCCTCTTCTTAGCTGGGTGTGTGACTCCCACAATGGAGGATGCAGAAGATCAAGCTTGAAAACACAACCCACCCGCCCGCCCCCCCAATGCACACACTGACACAAAGACTCATTAGCTCACCATCTCCCCTGTCTTTAATGTCCTGTTTACAACACAAAACAACCAGATCAGGACTGAAATCCAATCACAGAGCTTTGCAGGGCCCTTCACGTCGGCCTCACAGGAGAGCTGAGGAGAAGCAGGCCTTGTAGTCTCTGGACACTGTCCAAGAGAAACCAAACCTCAGGAGTCAAAACAAAACCCCACATAAAATCAGAGTTAAAACAGCAGCCTCAATTCAGCCCATCGTGACCCCACTAGCACACACACACACAAACATACACACACACTCTTTGGCCCCTGCTTCTCTACGCTGTCCTGGTTACACTTTATGCACACAGGGATCACTGCGACTTCAGCGGGGCTTCTCTCGCATCGCCGAATTGACTGAGGCTTGGTGACTTGGGTTTTGACATGGGCTCGTTGTTGTTTGTAAATTCACACACACACACACACACACACACAGAGGACACATCCATGTAAAGGAGACTGCCACTTAAGCTTGACTCACATCAGCCTGCGCTAACTTTAGCAGCTGAGCTAAACTGTTAAAACCGCACAACAACTCTCCCCCCTCCCAGCCAGCCTCCCCTTGACTTCACATACGACGGCCCGGCTCTTTGGCAGTGGCTGCCCACTGGCACCTCCCTCCGTGGCCTCAAGGTCACACGTTTAATTACACAGAAAGTAGTAATCTCACCAGACAGATGGCAAGCAGGCCGCCTCTCAATTACTTTATGCCCAATTGAATCATTACTGGTGTTATTTGCTGAATTATAGCGCACAGAAAAACACCACAAAAACTGGATTTGTGCTACAAGTGGGGATGGGGGGGGTTACAGGGTCGTGGCAGTGTTAGGACAGAGGGGCAGATGTGCCTCTTGCCAAGCAACTGTGACAGAGATCAAAAAGGCGTGAAGGATACAAGCGCATGACTGTGTTAGCTTTTGGAAAAAATTGAAGGTTTAATACCACAGTGATCAGTGCCAGAAAAAACAGACCCTTATTTTTCTCGAAACCAAAACTGGTAAAGAACACTGGCCTATGAGGAAACAGTCGGCTCCCAGCAGCCCAGTTAAGGAAACCGCATGACAAGGCCAATTTAAAACGTGAAGAAAGTGTCTGTCTCTTAAAAGTGAGCCAAGGAAAAAGAGTTGGGTTTTCTAGAGTTTCTTTGTGTTTTTTCTCTTTAGGACAACCAGTTCATCTTTGGGGAGCATCCCAGTGGGAATTTCTTTCCTGAAAACCCCACGAATGGCAAGTGTGAGCAGTATTATCTCAGCACCCACCCCCGTTGATGCCTAAATCATCATTTCTCAGCTCCTCCTGCCAATAGCTTCTGTGAACAATTAAAGGTTGACTTACCCAGCGCCTCAGACCACAGCATCTCAATCTCTGGCCAGGGAGCAGCAATAGTCCAAGTAAGTAGCCAAGAAACAAGATTCTCGTCAAGCTCACGCCTGAGTTTTGCTATTTATTCATCACTGGCTGTTAGTGAGGCCTCTCTCAGCCTGTTTATGATTTAACACTACCACAGAGCTAAATAACAGCAAATTAACTGCACTGACTGACCTCGTTAATGTCAGGCATAAAAAGCTTTCAGTGAGATCATTTCTGAATGTGTGAGGCCTACCACTAATGTTAACTCAATTACCAAAACTTGGTTCGTGGGCAAACCAAAAAAGAAGATGCTTTGGGCTGTATGACTATAAATTATCCAGCTGCTTGTTGTCCTCTTGCACCAATGGGTGTCATATTAAACCACAACTTCAGCTCCCATGCCAGGAGCAACCTAATGTGTGCAATGTAAAACAAAACATGTTTACCTAATGTAAAGCTGAGGCAAATGTTTACTTCTAAATTTACCAAAGCATGAGAGGAAGAAGATTAACAGGTTGGTTCACAGGCCACAAAGTATGAAACTCCACACGGCGGTAGTGAAAAACATTTGTCCTACTGGTGACCGTAATAAAACTGGCAGCTCGCCTCTAACTGGAACAGTTGTGTTGAGAGGCACGTCTACTGATGTAAAATGAGCTGTGAGAGCATATCGAAAACTTCCATGTGTTTCTTTTTCCTGAGTCAGGGTGAGGGTTTGCAAAGGCCTATAGATGGCAGCCATCATTTGGAATGAAGCAAGCAGACAGATCAGGAGAAGATGATGACTAGATCTGCAACACAGGATTTTCAGATTGCATTTAGCGATCCCAGAGGCAAGTGTAGAAAATGAGGAGAAAAGGGTCCGTGGAACTTCCCCTAGAAGGCTCAGAGGACTTGTAGTAATCACTCCCAGGCACATCTACAACCACTATTTCCTGAGAGGACGGGGAAGTTTCCTGTTCTGACTTTCCAGTTGTGCCGTTGCTCCGCTTGGCAGAGAAGCTGCACTCCTGTTTAATACAACAATGTTATCAGTACTATAGAGCCAGAGACACTAAAGCATTAACAGAGAGGAGTTGAAAAGGCATATTTATAATTTAGTTACCAGTTCATCTGCATTCCTAATACTAGTTATCAAAAGTAACTTTTGAATTCAAATCAAACTGCAACCAGCAGTTACACTGACACAGTCACACATCCAGAGCTAGAACCCAGTATCTAACCACAACAGAATCAAATCATTAGAAAGAATTTTACTGCTTTCTTTATTCACAATTAGGCAACAGATGCTACATAGTGAATATTTCATTATACACTGAAGTACATTACATGCCTCTTGTGCTTGTTGGTGCTCACTTGCACATGACAGGTCTCACTTCTGCAATGATGTAATTGTAGCATGTGTGCAGATCTGTCGCCTAGCTCTCAAAATTCGAAACATTGCGGATGCGTAAACTCCTCAGTGCACCCCTTTTGGTGTTTGATTCTCTGTGTGTGCAATGCAGTTCCAGCTCCTTCAAAATGCAACAACAGCTGGACTTTAAATGTTTGGACAATGTTTAATTCTGACCTGTAAAATCTGTTCAGCTGTTAAATTTAAATTTAAGATTAAAACAGAATTCCATGTTCAAGTCTGCTTGTTTTGATAGCGCCTTAAAGATAAGCAACAGTCAATCTCCACAGGTCAAAGTTTAATTTAGAGCACAACAACTCTCCCTATAGAAGTGCGATGACACAAAGTATGTACAGTATACTGAGTGGCTGCAGAAGGTGCATGCACAGGCGCATACAGCATGTTTCATCTTAAGCCACAGGACAGTGAGGCCTGCCCATCTGATCCACCAGCGGCAGGGAATCCTAGCTGATGCCGTGTCCCAGTGGCCCACACTGGACTGTGGGCCTTGCAGTCTTTCCCCAGCTGTTGTACGGCAGGCATGGGCGGCCACGCTGGCACCTGTCTTTGACAAGCCTCAGCCTTCACACCGACTCTGGTTTCCTGAGGCCGGCTGCCTGACAGCCAGGTGACAAACGCTAACAAACACTGCCTTCGACGCAGACTGCAAACACGCATGCACACGGCAATCCAAATCTACTGAACCAAGAGCCACTTAAATATGATCTTAACCACTTAAAAAGCATCTGAATCATAGTGAGAAAGGTCTAAACCTCTCATGTTTCTCTGTCTGATGGCAAACCCTGTCCTGATTCAGGCTGTGGCTTGGAGCTGTAAACCAAAGCTTACCTCAACGCCTCTCACCCGCCCGGCTATGCTCTAACCACTGTTTTTGCATACCGCTCAGCTTGTGTAACTGTTGAGTGGTTTTGCTCCAGCGAGACAATGGCTGTGTAACAGACTAAGCAGAGCGAAGCCAGCTAATGTTAAGGAGTTGTAAGAGTTGATAAAACACAAATCTGTCCATGCTACACGTGAAAAACAGACGAAAATAACTCTCATGCTAACAAAATGAAAACAACATAGGTGAGACTGCCAGTGGCGAGCACTGCTCGGGCCAAAAAAAAAGGATTTGTCACGTGATCCCGTCACCGTGCTGAGGGCTTTGGGTACTCAGTAAACATCAACATCCACACTGTAATTATAAGTCGATTTGAAACTCTCCGGGTTCAGAGAGCGTTTCAAAGTCAATGTGGGTCAAAGTGAACTGAAACACAATCAACATAAACACAAACCCACAAACATTTTTTATTCTGCTTGCTCTTCTATGCATCTTTCACTCACTTCTAATTACATGGGAATTAAAATGTTTGTAAAGATACTACTTGACAGATTGACACTAGAAGCAGAAATGAGGTTATAGGTCTGCTCTTTAAGGGCATTTAATCACTATGACTGGTCACAGCGTGACCACAACTACTACATATAGAAAAAGCAGTCATTTAACTGGCAGGATGTAGGGGTGCCGACAGAACTGACTGCGTTCTCGGTATGGCAAAGCATGTTGGTACTCACTCTGCCACCCAGCGGACCACAGCCACGTTTCCCCACCTCATTTGCAAAGCAATCGCGCTTCCCTCCCACTCAGTGCACTCAGTGCATCTTTTTGTCATTTCCATGTCAAGGCTCCATTTGTTTTGTCCGCTGAGACGGCAAGGGGGTAGGACTGGAGGGAAGTAAGGAAGTAGGTCTCAAGGAGACTGCTCTGCAACCAAAGAGCATCTTCACATGTAGCCCCACTGCAAAAAAAAAAAAAAAAAAGATACACACCCACATCCACCCAACCCACTGAGCCAACACACACTCACCTCTCCCCCGCCTGACTAATGTGCCCTGACACTCGTACATCACCCGTAAATTGGCCAAATGAATTAACCACGGCCCCTGCTTAGCTTTACGGGCTTTAAATGGATTTTCTCCTCTCCAGGTCTGCCCAATAATTGCATTTATCCATCTTGTTGAAGCCAGGTTTACACACTCGCGAAGATCATGCCAATCCCCGGATACATTTTCCGCTCTGGTGGCAAGAGTGGGAGAGATTTGTCATTGGATCATAACAGGTAATTCAAACAACAATTAGCTTGACGACTCCGCCGTATGTCAATGTCTGGCTCCTTGTTGGACAGGGGCTTGGTGCCTTCTATCTCTTCATCTGTGTGTATATCTCTTCTTGTGGCTTGTCTCCGTGTGATAAATTGAGCCTGGTAATACTTTTTATCTATCATCCAAGCCTTCAGGTTGAAGCAGCAAACACCCACAGTGGGGAAGAAAGTAGTGGCTATCAGTCTTTCACTGTTTCATTGTTCACAAACACACATTCAGACCGAGAGTAGAGGCAGGGTGAAGGCAGAGCCGTGAACGCCAGCATCAGTGGGGGTCATCTCCACACTTGTGAATGTTTGAACAGAAGTGCATTAGACACTGGGGGGGAGCAAAGGACAATTCAGCTATGTAAACATGCTGCGACTTCCTTCCCTCAGCTCCTCCAGGCCTGCACTGAGACAAGCCACTGTTTAAACAGCACACACAGCATTCCTGTGCCTGGGCCCTGGCCAGCTGCTGCATCGCCACTGCAGGCCTGCCCGCCTGCCTGAGCAGAGACAGATATAGGCCTTACAACAGCAAGGGTCATCTACAACAGACAAAGGGCTTTTATACAGATGCAAAACTGGACTCATCTACAAGAAATCCTCCAGAGCCCTGCGTTAGCTATTTAAATGCTGACTGCCAGAGTCCACGCTGCACTCCCACTGAAGAGAGATTAGCTACTGAAGGAAGTAAAATCATCACGTCGCTAAAAGATCCATTCTGAAATCTTAACCCGCTTGACGCCACCTGTAATGACGAGGCTGAAAATTTATCTTTATTGATATTTCAAATATGTAAAGTGTGGCGGACAATAAAGATAGAGGAGGCAGTAAAGATGAGATAAAGAGTGCTCTGGTTCTAAAGGGCACTGTGAGGTGCATCACATGACACAAAGGCCACCCCAGCTCAGTGATGCCCGTCTCTAATCTTAACTTTCATTATAACTGAACAGGTTTCAGATTCATTCACATCTGAAATTAACCTTTGGTTTATATACCAAGGGATAGGGATCTGAGAATACATTTATAATGCTCAGAAATGTTTATAGTTTACATGTTTACCAGACAAATACATGGCGTCACCTCAACAATTTCGCTCCTACTTAAAGATAATATTGTGTTAAGGTGTTCTCCTGAAGTCACTTGGGACAACATAAGTACTAAAGACTGCATATATATTTATAAAGACACTGTATATAACCAAGCCCAAATGTCCAGGCCAGTATCTCCTTACAGGTTTATCCACCAAAGACAAACTATGACATTTTGTGGTGTTCAGTTTGGACAGGGGTCACTCCATTTAAGTAGATTCCAAACCAAATAAGGAATTCAATTTCTCCCTCCAACAGTTTCGAAAAGGGACTGCTGGAATAAGACTTGTGTCCCACTTGGGGTCGAGACCCATAATTAGAGAAACCAGGATATAGAATAATCATCCTGAGAGCATTCCCGAGCCAAGTACATAAACTCAAGAGCGGGAACATATGCAGCACTAATCGACTTTTAATATTTAACACAGAGGTCTACTGAATCAGCTGTCATTCAGGCTGGGTTTTATTATAGGAAGACGACAATCATTACTTGCTCCCTGTGTCCACGCCTCAGCAGCGGACGGTGGACATCATCAGAGCTGCCAACGATGGTGAACTGCAGGTCATTATTTCAATCAAACAGTCATTTCAGGGCGACAAGACAGCATTGTTTTCCACCTCAACAGTGCCACGTTCCCCCTCGCCTATCTGTTTATCTGCCACTTCATTTGCTTTCTCTGTCTGTCTGTCTGTCCGTCCATCAGTCCGTCCCTTCGGGCTGGACGGTGAAGGCCACTCATTTCACCTCAGGACAGTTGTCCAAACAAGACACTCCATTCACTCTGACCCCTGGAGGGAGGAAAGCCATTGACAATACACTCAGTGCCGTGAGTCAATTTGTTCACTTTTGGAATTGACCCCGAATGCTGCTGACCCACCGGCCTCTCACTCAAGTGGAATGAATACATAATACTGAGGACGGTGGGGGGGGGGGGGCAGAAAATAACCTAAAAACAATATTCATACATATGTTTTGAGTCTGAGTTTTTATTTCTTTTGGGGGGGAAACAGATATCATTCAAAAGGCAATCTAAAATGTAATTCATGTAAAAAATAAAATATACAGTCTGTAAAGTACTGTTTATACACAGTATACAATTACATTGCAATATTTTTCAATTTGCACAACCAATCCTGTTGCTTGATGCTGCATTTCGGCGCAAAATAAACACTTAATGCAGTCTATACACCATTACCTGCACAATGGTTGGCAATTCAATGCTCACGTGCTAGGCGAAGGCCATGTGTGGCTGTGACAAGCTGTTCACATGAAATGTTATCTAGTGCTGTACACAAGTTGACAGCTGTCTCTTTACAAGAGGCGTATTATTATTGTGTGTAAATAGGTTTTCTAACAGCTGGTTAAAGAGCTAACATGGGAATTTACTCTTAATCTGTTTTCCACTGGAATTGGTTCATCAAGTAGAGAAAAAAAAAGAAGAATCTAATGCTGCTCCACACGGCACGCCAGTGTAAAGGGGTTACATTTTATTAGCCTTGTGCATTTTTAAGTAATCTCGCCAACATTTTTTTCCCCAAATCCTACCATAATCCGCAGATTAGTAGATGAATTTATTTCTGCTCGCACTCTAAAACCTCCCTCACCTTTTGCAGGCAGTTATGAATCCACCACCTTTAACGACAAACAAGCAGACGATCACCTCATTAGTGAACTCACTCGGCTTCCCAAACACACACATAATCGCACACACTCCTTGGAGCTTATCCCACTACAATTAAAAGTTTAATTAGTAGATTAAAAATACATTGACTGGAGTTTTATCACCTTAAACTCCTCCATTATGTGTTTAGAACACACAAAGTGCCTCCTTCCCATCTGAGCCATTTTGAACAGATTATGTGCATACAGAAATTCCCTTGACTACATTAAGAATGGAGATACAAACTAGGTACAAAAACACCACTAAAAAATAAAACATCTTCATAATATACTATAATAAGCTGAACAAATGTTGATCATTTTTTATATTATTTATGTTTAATATCATGTGATAAGAATTTAAATAATGCAGAATACAGGAGGTCAAACTACCAGATAAGCTGAGGTAACGTGACATTGTGTTTCTATTTTATAATGATATATATCATCACATAACTCTCTGATTATTCATGTATCAGAGCAAAAAGAATAAAAATCAATTAAAAGTATTTTATTTTTAGGATTTAAGCATGAATGAGATTCTTCTTCTGTGGAACATTCCAGAGCATTCTACCACATCCATAAAAGGCTGGTGTACCACAGGTGTTCACTGCACACTGGCACGGCTAGTCATTATCTAGCCCGACATGATCATTAAGAGCTGTGATGGTAGTGTGGCACCTCCTCCCTGCATGCGCGCACACACACACACACACACACACAGGATAAAGAAAACTCCAGTGGAGACTCAAGCACTCCCTATCAGTTGTTGTAAAAAAGGGGTGAGAGGGGAAGCTCCTCTCTCAACGAAAAGCATGTCAGCGCTGGTGCACTTTGACCCTTCCCATACACACTCCACAATCCAAACAGAAGGCCGGCACCACCAGAATTCCTCCAGCGTCACAGCGGCCCTCTCACCCAGAGCTTTTAAGGCTAATTTTTTTATGACGATTGGGGGGGGGGGGGGCACGGAGAGCAGCGCGGAGGAGACGGGGGGATGGGGGCTGATTCGGAGCCAGAAACCACCCACAAACACCAACACAAGCCTGCTCGTCAAGCGTGGCTGAAAACTGAAACTTTCCTGCTCCAATCTGTGTTCGTCTGAGCTCAGTCCCTGCTGGGGGGGGGGGGGTTGTTTTGTTTTTACCGGGAAGATAAATGTGAAGCCTAGGGGCACTATTGTTTGGACATCTA